>JAOEGL010000005.1:10650000-10902500 GCA_034509955.1 Urosaurus nigricauda | reverse complement strand
TCTGGACGCCTCTATTCTGGATACTGCTTTAACACTGGCATCCAGACTTTCGTTTATCCGAGAGATTTTATCCGCGAAGAAGTTGTTAAACTGGTCACAGCAGGCCTTAGTAGGTTCAAGGATCTGGTTCGGGGCAGGAGAGAGCTGAGTTAGCTCTCTCACTACCCTGAACAACTCTGCTGGACGCGACTCCGCGGACTCAACGTGGGCAGCATAGAACGAATTCTTAGCTGCTCGAATCGCCTCTCCATAGTCCTTCAAAAGGTGGTCTAGGAGAGCCTTGTCGGGTAAACGCTGGTGTTTCCGCCAGGCGTGCTCTAGCCATTGCAGAACCCGCTTCCTGGCCCGGAGATCTTCCGTATACCAGGGCTTCTTTTTGGAAGCAGGCCTGAGAGGGCGCTTGGGAGCGATACTGTGTATAGCCCTGGAGAGATCTGTATCCCAGATGTTGACTAGGGCATCAACAGTGTCGCCGTCACTTCCAACCATATATCCCTCTAGGGCTTCTTGGAACCTATCAGGTTCCATCAGCCTTCGAAGGTGGACCATTCTAATAGGTCCGCCACCCCCGGGGGGGATCTGGGTTGCTAATTCTAGGTGCTAATGGTTGTAGAATTATACTTCCTAAGGCAGAGGAGCCCATATTCCATCCCTATGATATCTTGATAATATTTGTGTGTGTGTGTGTGTGTGAAGGATTAGGCAGAGAATGAGAAAAATGATTGTGCAAAGTGGACATTGAAATTATAGAGTTCTGTAAGTAGTCCTTATTCAGAACTATTGTTACCCACTATGTGTATGAGACAGGTTTCAGGACAGGCTTGGATGGGGTTCGGAGAATTCAGACATTGACAAGAGTAGATTTAGGAGCAGGCACCGCAGTTTGCCACCAACAGTACCAACTTCTGATGGTGCCAGATTCTTGTCAAAGGCTATCTAGCGAGCTTTCTGCTCATCAACTGAAATAAACAGTACGGATTGTTCAGCTTTGCTTGTAAAGCTGGCAACACTGACTTGCATAATGGAAATGACAATCACTATTATCATGATTAAATGCCTAGTATTATGTCAGGGATAGACCACACAGGCCAATTGTGCATGAACATTGTGGCAAAGCTGAACGAGTGTTACTGGAGGCTATAAATGCTATTTTCCTGGTTGCACCATTGGTTTTAAAGCCAGTCCAGAATTTGGAATTAATTTGCTGATTAATTCAATCCATTTTCCTCCTATAGATTTCATCTAGCTTTCTAGATTCTCCGACTGATGGTGAAGTTTAAAATATGCCCTTATGGTAAAGAGCATTTAGAATAATAGAATCATAGAATCATAGAGCTGGAAGAGACCACAAGTGCCATCCAGTTCAACCCCCTGCCATGCAGGAACTCCCAATCAAAGCATCTCCATTGACAGATGGCCATCCAGCCTCTGCTCAAAGACCTCCAAAGAAGGAGACTTCACCACACTCCAAGGAAGTGTCTTCCACTGTTGAATAGCTCTCACTATCAGGAAGTTTCTCCTAATGTTTAGGTGGAATCTCTATTCCTATAGCTTGTATCCATTATTTTGGGTCCTGTTCTCTGGAGCAGCAGAAAATAAGTTGGAAACGACTTGAAGGCATCCAACAACAACAACAATGAGATAAACTTTTAACCTGTCTCATGGCAAGATATAATCTCAGACCTGTTTTGTTTTATTACCAGTTCAACTACTTTATATTGCCTATGTTTGAATATGATGTTGGTTTTTATCATTGCATAGAAAAGCCTAGTTGGTTAATGCAAAATAACCTTGATGGATCAGGTTGTTATAATATGTTAGCACAAATGCCTCTCCCTCTGTCACATTCAGTAAAACAAGAAGGCCAGCTGCCTCAGGAAAATAAATATTAGTGTTGCATGGCTCTGTTGTGAGGCAGGCTAATCTGTATGATTTCTTTGAGAAGACAATAGAGAGGAAGAAAGAACAGAGAGAAACGCCTTGGAGCTGAGATCAGATAGCTGGTCCTGTGGAGCACAACAGCTACGTTTGGGAAAGAAGGATAAAAGAAGAGGGGGAGGAAAGAGGCTTGAAATGGAAAGGGAGTTGATTTGCTTTCTTAGCAGGAAAAAAGCCCTCAAGCAGCTTTCAGTATGCTCTTTCCATGGGCTGTATAGGAGGATTGTATTTGGAGTCTTTCTGAGGAGTGTGGGGGGGGGGGGGGTAGGTACATTGTTACTCTATGCAGTAACTTTTCTTTCTCTGTTGGTTATGTTTTTGATTGCTTTATATTGTATACTATGGTATAATATATAATTATTAGATAATATTATTTGGACCCTTTCAGCAAAGCTTTTAAGGTTGAAGGGCAGGCATGAGAGGAAAATGGAAACCTCCTGGATAGTGAGGGTGCATGCTCTTCTGACTCACATGAAGTTATGGTTCTCTTAGCAGAGGTCTCAAGAAACAAAAACAAACATACAAATAAAAACATTCAGCATGGGAAATTCTAGAAAGGGCCAAAAGCCCATGACATCATGAGTAAGATAGAAAATGGAAGTGGTGCAGCCTTTTCTGGGGAAAATATAACACTTTATTAAATAACCAACAATTTATGTTCAATAGTCTGTCACCCAAGGGAGCACCTCATTCTGTCTAATGATAGGACTGGGTTAGGTTTGTCAAATGGCAAATAGAGTCTACCTTCTAATCACAGTTAGATGGCAAATGGAGGGCAAAATGTTTACACCTTTGTGCCTTGTTGTCCATTCTGAAAAATAGCCAGGAATGATCCTCTTGTCCTTGGTCTTTCTTGCTTTTTCAGAGGATAGCACTTTGCTCTTACACAAGGTTTATATTTTTCAGATAAATTAGTCTTTACTGCCACTTCCACCTCCTTAAGCAATAAACACAGCATTCCAACATGTTCAACAGCCACTCTTCCATGGGTTTGTCAAAAGATGATACGGCTACCTCTGCAATTTGTACAAGTGCTTTGTCTTTTGCAATCCACTGACAATGTCTGGGTAAAATATCAAATGATATATACATTTTCTGAGGAGATACTTCTATGACATTTCTTTTTAAAGTTTTGGTCATAGTGAACAAATCATGCCATGAAAACCCTGTGATAGGTTTGCCTTAGGGTCACCATAAATTGGAAATGACTTGAAAGCACACAACAACAAACAACATAATGTTCAGTTCTTCTGCTAAGCAATGATTCACTGTTGACATTCCCAGAAATAATAATAATAATTTCTTGTGGGGTTTTTGGGCTATATGGCCATGTTCTAGAAAAGTTCCATTCTGATGTTTCACCAGCATCTGTGGCTGGCATCTTCAGAGAATCTTTGCCTGGAAAGGATTGTGTATATATATCCTGTGTGACCCTGGGAAGAGAGGAGTGATTTGCAAATGTATTGTTCTGTTGGTAATGGCAGGGTGGGAGGATATGCAAACAAGGATTAATGTCTGCTAATTGGTGCTCATTGTCTGCTGGGAATCCCCTGACCCCAGGCTGTTTCTCATTTGCATTGGTTGAGTTTTAACCTTGCTGTTTTTCAGGACTGGTAGCCAAACCTTGTTTACCCTCAGGGTTTCCTCTTTCCTTTTGAAATTGTCCAAGTGTTTATGAATTTCAATGGCTTCCCTGTGCATTCTGACATGATGGTTGTTGGCATGGTTCAGAATTTCAGTGTTTTCAAACAGCATTTTATGCCCAGGATGGTTTATAGCATGTTCTGCTACTGCTGATTTTTCTGGCTGACCCAGTCTGCAGTGTCTCTCATGGTCCTTGATTCTTGTCTGCACACTGACTTTGGTGGTCCCTATGTAGACCTCTCCACAGCTGCATGGAATGTGGTAGACTCCTGCGGCTGTGAGAGGGTCTCTCTTGTCCTCGGCTGAGTGAAGCATTTGCTGGATTTTCTTTGTTGGTTTGTAAACCATTTGAAGGTTATGTTTCCTCACCAGTTTCCCTATTCTGTCTGTGACTCCTTTGATGTATGGGAAAAATACCTTCCCTTTGGGTGGTTGTTTGTCTTCCCTTCTCTGGCTTTTTCTGGACCTGGCAGCCTTCTGATGTCTGCGCTGAAGTAACCATTGGCCTGTAGAGCCGGTCCAGGTGTTTCAGTTCATCTTCCAAGAAGTGGGGTTCACAGATCCATTTTGCCCAGTCTACCAGTGTTTTTATTGTGCTTCTTTTTTGTCCTGGTTGATGGTTGGAGTTCTTGTGCAGGTATCTGTCCGAATGTGTAAAAATAATTTATTATTTCTATTTTCCGCCTCTGTCTATGGATCGAGGCGGGATCACAACAGATAAAATATATACAAATCATACAAATTAACAGCGTTAAAATTCTCATAAAATAACCCTCACAATACAGCATACAAATACAATACAAGACAAATATAGTAGTCAAACCAGAGTTGTGATTCATGTCTTGTATAGTTGGGGATAGGGGAGGAAAGGAAGGATACATTGCTCATGTCGATTCAGATGGGAAGGCCTGATGGAAGAGATCCATCATAATGGCTTTCTTAAAAGCATCCAGAGTGGTAATACGACGGATCTTTTCCGGCAGGTTGTTCCAAAGTTTTGGAGCAGTCGAGGTAAAAGATCTCTGGGAAGCAGATGTTAATTTAGTTTTTTGTGTCTATAATAAAAACTTCCCAGATGTTCTTAGAGTGCAGGGTGGACTATACGGGGAGAGGCATTCCTGCAGGTAACCTGGGCCCAAGCCATGTAGGGATTTAAAGGTAATAACCAACACCTTGTACTGCACCCAGAAGCTAATCAGCAGCCAGTGAAGATTTTTTTAATACAAGTGTTATATGGTCAGTCCTAGGAGTACCGGTGACCAATCTGGCTGCCATATTTTGAATCAACTGAAGCTTCCGAACTTGGCAAAAGGGTAGCCCCATGTAGAGCGTGTTGCAGAAATCAAGATGAGAGGTTACCAGAGAATGTACCAATGCTTCAAGGTCTCCCTGATCCAGGTAGGGGCACAGCTGGTGGATCAACCAAAGTTGATAACAAGCACTCCTGGCTGTCGCCGCCACCTGGGATGTCAGCTGGAGGGACGAGTCCAGGAGTACTCCCAGACTGCGAATACAATCCTTTAGGTGAAGTGTGACCCCGTCCAGGACTGGTTGACAAAACCCTTTCCTTGGACCTGGGTTTCCTATCTCAAGTACCTCCATTTTGCCTGGATTTAACTTGAGTTTGTTTTCCCTCATCCAGTCCATTACCAATGCAAGACAGTCATTCAGAGGAGAGATGATTTTGTAGCACTTTTGAGAGTAACTGAAAGAAATAAGTTGGTAGCATGAATTTTTGTAGATTTGAGTCTACTTCCTCAGATGCATGAGTTAGTTTTAAGTGTAACTCTCGTGATATCTACCTTGTGGGTCTTGGAATTGTAACTATAACTTATTACTTTTTAAAGGAATTACCCAGATCTAGGACTGGAGTCTCTAACGACAGTCCACTATCTTAAAAGTACAGCAGCAACTATAATTGGGGCATTCATTCCATGGGAGTCTGACAACTTCTTCTACATTTGTGAGTCTCCGTTCACTACACAGTACAAGCACTTCTTAGACAATTTCCTGAGAAAATTACCTTACCTCATAACCTTTGTAACGTCCAATGTTGCGTTGCCATGCATGTTGACACTACTTTTGTCACTACACTACTGAATTTTATTCCATAGCAGAGGGTTTTTTTATTTTAAAAAAGAGATAGAGTGTTGTTAATTAAGCATATTTCCATTACTTCCCAGAATTTCCCAAGCGCACCTTAGTTGCCAAGCTTGAGGTTTTCTGGCTTCAGAAAATTTTGGCTTTTGTGTCCTGAAATGCATAAGTTGCAGGAATTTGGCACAAGTGACAACCACTGGACCCAGGAGCTTCTAAGCCATAAGCCACTGAATTTTGACTTGTTCATTATCCAGGCATGGTTTCCTGGAAGAGAAAAATAAAGGCATTAAATCCCACTGGTAAGCCAACAGCAGTAGGAGAACATGCTGTTGGCCATTAATTTGCTGAAGAACTGAGCTAGCTGATTCAGCCTCTGTGCTGTCATAGTTCAAGCTACCTTAATTATGCTTCTTCAAGAAGTGAATCCAGTAATTATATAGTCTCACCAACAGGGCAGCTGTAATTACCTTCTTTATAAACGGGTACATTGAAGAAAATATGAGAAGTGAAAATAGCTTTACAGCAACAAACTTATGTAAGTTTACTTGCATGTAAGCATCACCGAATCCAATGGGCCTTATCCCACAGCACATACATTTAGGACTCCAGTCTTGTCCCATTGATGATTTGTCTTCAAATAGTTCTTACTCCTTAACATCAGTAATCATCAACTCCTAAATTAATGAGGTTTTCAGGGTCTAAATACCTTAAAGGCACACCTGATCCTTTCTGATCTTGGAAGCTAAGCAGAGTCGGCCCTAATTAGTACTTGGATGGGAGATGGCCAACAAATACCAGGTGATGGAGGCTTTTCAGAGGAAGGAACTGACCAAATCACCTCTGAGTATTCCTTGCCTAAGAAAAACCCTATGAAAAGTTTCCCTCAACCAGCAGAAAAGCTTGAAACCCAGCAGAAGGTCCTGATAGAGAAAGGCATGGGAAGACCCACAGTTATAATTTTTTTGTGGAGCTTTTGGGCTATGTGGCCATGTTCTAGAAGAGTTCCTTTCTGATGTTTCACCAGCATCTGTGGCTGGCATCTTCAGAGAAATCTTCAGATGCTGGCGAAATGTCAGAAAGGAACTCTTCTAGAACATGGCCACATAGCCCGAAAGCTCCACAAAAAACTATGGATGCCAGCCATGAAAGCCTTCGACTCCACAGACCCACAGTTGTCATGAGTTCTTGCCATTCCCCAGAGTCACCTCTTGCAGTAAAAAAACCACCAGTCCCCCAGAGGAGCTTTTCAGAGGTCACAGATATAGGGCTATGGAGGAAATTCAAGGAAATTGCTTTGCCCTGTTTGATCACAGGGGAAGACTTATGGGTGGAACCCTGCCCAAACTCACCACACACTTAAAAAAATTAACCTGAATATGAAATTTTAAACAAGGAAGATAAAAGCAAAGATACCAGTGTGGTAGTTCATCAAGTACTCAAGTATCCCAGTGCTTTTAGTAACAACCAAAGCCTACAAATATTCCTCCTCCTTCCATTTTCTATTTTTTAAAATAATAGTTTTTGGAACTTCCCATCCATGGCCACTGGTGAAAACCCCCCACTATCTTTTCCAGTATCAGTGATCAATTATTTAACTTTTTGAGTTACAATTAAAGGTGGAGATTTACTTATCAATACCTTTGACTTTGATGGTAATGTTTATTTTTAATGTATTTAGTGAACATTTTGTTTTAAATGGATCTCAATATATCAATTTAAATATGCAAATATTTATTGCAAATATGACCACTGCACAGGGCTTACTTGGTAAACAGTGAAATCGTTGTTCATATAGACACTAGCTCCAGTACCAATCTACCTCTACTTCTGTGTTACCTGCATTCTCAGCTCTTCACGACTAAAGCACTCCTGAAAGATACCCATCCAACCTCTGTTTAATGGCCTTCAAAGATGGAGAATTCACCTCCCTCTGAGGCAGTCTATTTTACTATCAAACAGTCCTTGCAATAGAGAAGTTAGAATCATAGAATCATAGAGTTGGAAGAGACCACAAGGGCCATCCAGTCCAACCCCTGCCATGCAGGAACTCCCAGTCAAAGCATCCCTGACAGATGGCCATCCAGCCTCTGATTAAAGACCTCTAAGGAAGTAGACTCCACCACACTCCGAGGGAGTGTGTTCCACTGTCGAACAGCCCTTACTGTCAGGAAGTTCTTCCTAATGTTGAGGTGGAATCTATTTTCCTGCAATTTGCATCCATTATACCGTGTTCTAGTCTCTGGAGCAGCAGAAAACAAGCTTGCTCCCTCCTCAATATGACATCCCTTCAAATATTTAAACAGGGCTATCATATCACCTCTTAACCTTCTCTTCTCCAGGCTAAACATCCCCAGTTTCCTAAGGCGTTCCTCATAGGGCATGGTTTCCAGACTCTTCACCATCTTAGTTGCCCTCCTTTGGACCTGCCCCAGTTTCTCCACATCCTTTTTGAATTGTGGTACCCAGAACTGGACACAATATTCCAGGTGGGTCCTGACCAAAGCAGAATAGAGTGGCACTATTACTTCCCTTGATCTAGACACTATACTTCTGTTGATGCAGCCTAAAATTGCATTGGCCTTTTTAGCTGCCCCATCGCACTGTTGATTCATGTTCAGCTTATGGTCTACTTGGACTCCTAGATCTCTTTCACATATGGTCTCATTCAGCCAGGTGTCCCCCATTTTATATCTGTGAATGTCATTTTTCTGCCCTAAGTGAAGTACCTTACATTTCTCTGCATTGAATTTCATTTTGTTAGCATTGGCCCAACTTTCTAGTCTATTCAGGTAATTTGAATTTTGATCCTGTCCTCTGGGGTATTAGCTACTCGTCCAAGTTAGTGTCATCCACAAATTTGATAAGTATGTCCCCAATTTTGTCATGCAAATCATTAATAAAGATGTTGAATAGCACTGGGCCCAGGACAGAACCCTGTGGCACCCCACTGGTCACTTCTTTCCAGGTTGAAAAGGAGCCATTGTTGAGCACCCTTTGTGTGCGGCCGGTCAACTAATTACAAATCCATGTAACGGTTACCTTGTCTAGTTCTCATTTTACAAGCTTGTTTGCAAGAATGTCATGGGGAACCTTGTTAAAGGCCTTACTGAAATCGAGGTATACTATATCCACAGCATTCCCTTCATCTACCAAGCTGGTAATTTTATATAAAAAAAAAGAGATCAGGTTTGTTTGGCATGACTTGTTTCTCTGAAACCCATGTTGACTTTTTGTGATTATGGCATTGCCTTCTGAATGTTCACAGACTCTCTGCTTAATGATCTGCTCTAGAATCTTTCCTGGAATTGATGTCAGACTAACTGGACGATAATTGTTGGGATCCTCTTTTTTTCCCTTTTTGAAGATTCCTAATGTTTAGGTGGAATCTCTTTTTTTCTCCTGGGTACTCTAAACTGGTGGTTGCTCAAACTTTGGTTTTCCAGATGTGTTTGACTTCAGATTCAGGACTTTGTGGCTGTAGGCCACACTGACTGAAATCCAAACACCTGGAGAAACAAAGTTTGGGAATCACTGCTCTAAACTAGTCCACCATCTCAGATGTAGTATGTAGTGGGAGACATGATCTCATCACCATGGACAAAATAAGATTCAGTTATCAAACCAGTTATCCTTTGTATGTGGACAAGGGAGGGGATGTCACCTTGCCTTTGCCTCAAGCAGGAAAGTTTTGTTGACCAGCCCTGCTGAAAAGCAAAATCCAAATTCATTAATACATAATGACGAAAGCTGTACCATCCAGAAGGCCAGTGGATACTGAAGCAACTGGCATCTGTTGAAGCTGATGAGGGAGATAGGTGGAATAGATCTCAAGCTATTTTTTGCTTGAGACTGGAAAAGTACCAATAAACACAAAAGGAAAGGTCAGCCTGCAGCTTTCCATTTTCCCCTTTTGGTCTGCTAGACAGGCGAACAAAGTTCAGTGGAGAGAATCTGGAAAGCATTATGCAGAGAAAGATGAAAGAGAGGATAGACAGGGGAAAGGGTTGAAAACTACATTTCAGAAATGGGGAGAAAAATGATAAAATAAATGGGTCAAAGTGGCACCTGCAGAGAAATCTTTGGGCTGATGGAGGAGAAGGGAGATCAAAAGAATGAAAAACCAATTAATCAATCAAAGGAGAAGATAACCAGTTTTGAGATACTGGGCAGTGGAAAGGAGTCTTCTTTGAAAGAGCAACCAGGCGAGAGGGATGAGAAGAGGAGAGCATGGCAGAAAAGAGAGGAGTTATGTAAGATTTACATCCTCCACCAATGATGGGTCATTTCCTCCCAAGTCTTTGTTTCTGATCTATAAATCATCCCTGTTTGGCCTTTCCTAAACTTTACCAGATTCCTGCAAATTATGTTTCTCCTGGCTCCCTTCCACCCTGAATTATAAGATACCACAGTAAACAAAGTAGATATGTTCCTGGATATTACTTTTTTAACAGAATTTTCCTGCCACAGCCAAAAATAACATGAAAAACATAGAGATAGGTTCCCACATAACACAAAAAAGAAGAGCAGGTCAACATGCTTTAGCAAACTTTTGAATTCAGAACTAACCATATTGTCAGTACTGGCAGGATACCAAGTTCAGAAACCCAGGCTTCAGTAGGTAAAACTCAGAAACACTTTATTAAGAAACTACAGATCCAGTCCAGAGACTTTCATTGTCAGAACTGAGTAGCAAGTGTTAACATTGCCTAATTAAACTGTGCACAATTTCAAATACATGGCAGGCTGAATTCTTATTTATTACATTTTGTAAACATATTTAGTCCCCCTCATTACGATACCGTGCCTTCATAGATCTTACAGCGAGGTTCTCCCACAGAAATTACTTTGAATATCTTGACTCAAAATCATCTCCCTTCGATTTGTATCTTGGCACCTGAAGTGAGATCACCATGTCTCAGCAATGCCATTTTCCACTCCATAACTCATTACATCAACTGCTAACATATTATGTCAGGCAAGGTGCGCATGCAACTCCTAACACATATGCTTAGGTGAAACAAAATAACCAGGTCAGCTTCTTGAACCTTTTGAAGCCTCCACTTTCTGTATGATTTCCATTTCAGTGGCCAAACATTCAGTGCTTTGTTTTGTTTTTTAACTCATGAAGCTTATCTTTGTTCTTGTTATCTCTCCCCAAGTTGGTCTCAACTCATGGTGGCCCTGTGCATGAGATATCTGCAAGCCCCCACTGCTTCTCCACTGTTCTGCTAAGGTCTTGTAGATTCAGGCCCCTCACCCCCCCGATTGAGTCTATCCATCTGGCATGTGGCCTTCCTCTCTTTTTGCTGCCTTCTCCCTTTCCTAGCAATATTGTGTCTTCCAGTGATTCTGTCCCTCTCGGGAGCAAAAAGAAGCTGCAGTAAGCAGCTTCCTGGAAGGGGCACCATAATGGTACGCCTCGTGTAAACGGGCACATGCCACGATGGCGCCAGGGCAGCGGATTAGGGTTCTCAGCTGTATGGATGCCAAACCCTAGTAAGTATACAGGCCGGCATAAACTGCTGGTCTGTATGGGGCCTAAGTCTGAAAAACCAATATGGAAAGGGATCTTGTAGCACACTTTTGAGACTAATTGAAAAATAGAATTTGGTGGCATGAGCTTGAGCCTTTTCCCTCAGATGCATGTTTGGAGTGGACAATCCAGAGACAGACCTATATAAGCTGTTTGTGTGTGAGAAGGTCAATTCAAATTCAAAAACTTGTGGGTATGAAGATGAGGTGACAAGTTCAGTTTTAATGATTGTCTCATTGGGGACAAAGGCAGGAGGAAGACTGTTTCATAAAGCCAGGGAAAGTAGATAATCATATGAATGAGTATTGGAATGTACTGTGGGCGACAGAGAAGGTTGTGTGATGAATTGGTCAAGCGTGCCCTCATGAGGATGGAGGTTAGATACTATTGAAATGTGTGTAGTGTGCCAGGAAACCATTATCTCTGCTCAACCCATTGCTGATGGGCCATAGTTGGTGGATACATTGCAATTCTTCTGTTTCTCTTTCCAATCTTTCCTTGTAGTTTTTTGTTCAAGGACTGCTGTTCTGAGGTCTGAGATGGAACGTCCAGGGAGACAAGTGTTCTGCAACCGGTTTTTGTGTATACCCTTCTCTAATGTCTGATTTCTATTTATCCTCTGGCACAGGGCCTGGTCTGTTTGCCCAATGCAGAGTGCTGAAGGGAACTGCTGTCGTGTCATTTCTGACTTATGGCAACCCTAAGGCAAATCTATCACAGGGTTTCCTTGGCAAGATTTGTTCACTATGACCAAAACTTTAAAACAAAAGGTCATAGAATCTGTTGGGAATTGGTTCCAGGATCACCTGTGGATACCCAAACCCATAGGCGCACAAATCCCACTATATCCATGAAGTCTGTATTCATAGATTCAATCATCCATGGATTGAAAATATTAACTTATATATTAACACCATTCTATCCCAAACCCCTTGATTTTGCCATTTTATATAAGGGATGAAATTTATTATGCCATTGTATTTATTGGGACTTAAGCATCTATAGTTTTTCGTCCTGGAACCAAACCCCAGTTGATGCCAAATGCCTACTGTATATGGTGGCATGATAAAATGATGTCATTTATATAAAATGGCAAAATCAAAGTTGTATTTTTGGGTGGTTTTTTTTTTGGGGGGGGGATATTTTCAAGCCATGGCTGGTTGAATCTGTAGATGCAGAATCTGTGGATATGGAGGGCTGCCTGTATCTTTGTTCAGAGGGAGCTTGCTTTTGCCTTCCTGTAAGGCTGAGAGAGAGTGATTTGCCCAAGATCACCCAATGGGTTTCCATAGCTGAAAAGGGATTTGAACCCTTGTTCCCAGAGCTGTAGTCCATGCTGGCTATTATTATTACTATTATTATTATTATTATTATTATTATTTAAATAACTTTAACAAATGGAAAGAAAAATAATTATATATGGGTGGAAAAGTCTCTTGATGACTTAGGTTAAGTCTGCAGGAGCAAGGTAGAGAAAAGAAAGAAAAATAGAAGACTACTTGAGTCTATGTATTTAGGATTTCCAAATAGGGATTGTATAAAACATCCCTAATTATAAGGTTGGAAAGTACAAGAGACGGGGGCCATCTAGTCACCTAGACAACCAGACCTGGGGTATGTTGGTTGATGTAAAAGATTAAGGTCTGAAATTTGGGCTCTTGCTGAGGTGGAAAATGCTAGATGGAATCTACGTGTGAGATATTTGTTACCGTTGAAGTTCCTTCTTTGAATAAGTGTTGCATAAAGGTTAAAAGAAGACGCCAGCTCAAAGTGCCCTGCAGGTGCCATGTCAGTGGTTGGCTACTGAGGAGGACAAAATAAGCAGTAATGCAAAACTCTGCTGAGACCCAAGAGAGCAGATTATGGGGTTTTGCTCATGGATAATCAGCAATTCTGAAGTGAATTCAAATGCAGCTATAGCAGAACTGGTTATCCAAGAGTCTGAGGGTCTTCTGCCCACCACTGGTGACTAAAGGATTACCTGAAAGCTCTGAAATGGTAGAGAAATGCCCCCAGTGCCAGACGTGCACGAGTCCTGCCTTGGTGGACAGAAGATGGAAAAGAGAGAGACAGAGAAAAACAAACAAACAAAAGAGAGATTAAAGTGCAAAAAATAAAAATAAAAAAATAAAGTTGAAACAGTTGTTCACTTGTGTGACAAAGTGCATATGTTGCTGTTGTTATTGGCATAGTTTGGTCCTACATACACTCCTAAAGGAGTTATGCCCGGGATGACAAGATGTCATAACCACAAAAAAAGGTAAGGCATCCCAAAATGTAGGACATTCAGGAAAATGTAGGCCATTACAAAATAAAAGCTACAACCACTCATATAAATTCACTTTATATGGTTTATTTTTTAGCTTTATTACATATACTGTATTTTATTTTGTGCACAATCAAATTTTTCAGATTAAGTTATTTTCATTAAAATGCCTTGTTGGCTTGTCTCTCTAATAATAGATTGAAGACCTGGATAAAAATAAAGGGAAAAAATACAAGAGAAAACTGGAAAGAATAAACTTAAAGGCTAAATATATCATTTCCAGACTGAGTCTAATTAAAAGGAGGCTTATTTAATTAAACTGTTATTCATTCAAAGAGTGAAGTAATAACATAAAGAAAAGTCTTAAGTTGAATTCTAAAAAAATTAGGTAGAAGAGGTACGTAAATTAAGTCAAGATATATACGAAAGATAGCAGAGATATTACATTCTTTGAGAAGTCATTTAAAAAGTAAAGAACATAGAACAGATTTTAAAATAATGAGATGTTTATAAAGAATAATTTGTAACCATGTTATTTGTTATACTCCACTGTATGTTGTATATGTAAGGTGCGATGTGATGTATCTTATTGTATGTTTTCTTTTTGTTGTTTGTATATTTAATTTTAATCAATAAAATTTATTTAAAAAATGCCTTGTTGGCTTGCAATGTACTTATAGAACTCTGAGCAAGGCAACTGCTTAATATTGTACTTTACTAGCAACAAACCCTTGACTGAATCTACATTTAAATTTCTCCTTTCATTTCTCTGTTGTGCTGAAATTAAAGCAAAAACCCTTTCAGTATTTGCACTGTGTCCTCAAGAAGCCCATTGCCTAATTTCCCCCTTCAAGAAACAAATGCTTTGGGGGCATGTCTTGCCTCTTGCGGCTTTTAAGAAAAAGAAAAAAAAAAACTTTAGAAGGTTCCATGCTTTCTTGCTACTTGCAGTGAGGACAGGCTGCTAAGTAGATCAATTTCTTGAAGGGGAACTGCAAAAGTGATATTACTCAATGGACTTCTTAGTCATGCTCAGAAAGGAGGATATTTTGGAATTCCTTGTACAGAAGGTTGAAATGTAGGACATGTCCTGGAAAGGGAGGACATCTGGTCCCTCTGGTTATGACAAATTATTTACATTTGTTCTCCTTCTTGTGGATTCATATAGGTCCAAAACACACTGCAGAAATAATCCAGTTTGAGACCTCTTTAACCGCCCTGGCTCAATGCTAGGAAATTCTGGGAACTGTAGTTTTGTGAGAGCGCTCTGGTGCCACAATAAACTACAATTCCCAGGATTGCCTAGCATTTAGCCAGGGCAGTTAAAGTGATCTCAAATTGGATTTTTTCTGAAATGTGTTTTGGACCCTATACTATCTTTCCATGGGAGCACCGAGGTCCAAATATTGGTGCTTGGGAAGAGTGGCCCTAATTTTTTAATTTGAGCCACATTTAACAAGCAGAGCTACTACTCTTGCTCATGCAGTACCATTTTTGGATACAACATACAGTGGGACCTTGGTATCCTGGGATTTGGTTCCAGGACCCCCTGTGGATGCCAAGTCCCATTGAAAACAAAGGTATGGTAAAATGGTGTCTCATAAAATGGCGAAATCAAGGGTTGCTTTTTGTAATTTATGTATATTTTAAAAATAGTTTCAAGCTGTGGATGCTTGAATCCATGGATAAAAAGCATCCATAGATATGGAGGGCTGACTGTACTTGTGGTTAACCTTAGAGGCTGTGCTCTTTGGCTTGCCACTAAAATTGAATAGATTGACAGGTGCCAGGGACAAAATCTTTTCAGTGGTAGCCCCACGTCTATGGAAATTGTAGTCCCAAAATATTTGTCAGCTTTCTTCTCTTGCAGTCCTCAAAAGCCCTTTGTATTCTGCCAAAGCTTTTTTTTTCTGTTTCAGTACTGTCACCCTTTACATTTTTATCTGAAGCAGTTGCTTTAGTGACACTGTTCTATTGCATCATTTAAAAACATAAAAAAAGAAACTTCTGTAAACTGCCTTGTGAGATTTTCCTTTAAAAGCCAGCCCCTAGCTAACTTAAACAATACAGGCACAGACTCTTTTCTTAGACCTTTAAATGAATGTGTGTAGTTTCCAGCTGTTGCTGCATTCCTCCCCGCACCATGCGCTCATTCTTCTCACAAGTGTCACCTGCAGATCTCTCAACTCTCCTCCACTTTACAAATATTGTCTCATTTGCTGGAAGCAATTCTCACTTGTCACATGTGACCTGGTGCGTATCTACATAGATGCCTACTTTAAAGGAAATGTTGGCATGGGGTGGATCAAATACAGCCCCATCCCTTCAAATAAGACATCTGGAACCCCAGCTGCTAGTAACTGCAAACCATTTACCTGCAATCTATTGAGCTAAATCTCTTGTAGCAACATGACTGCTGTTGGGTATTCATCTATGCTGTGTTTATGTGAAATTGGTGCTTCTGCTTTTGAGATGTTGATTATAATGTAAATTGTGTTGCAGCTGGAACTGTGATGCAGTGCTAGAATTTATTTTTTATTATTAGTATTTTTTTTTTAAAAGGCCTCTCAGACAGGAAAAAAAATGGATGTTACATTCTATCAGTCAATGCTGTTTTTCCTCCTCTAACAAGAGTGTTTATTATGCGAGAGCTAAAACACAAAGGTGGAACAAATGAACTGAGATACTAAATTGTTTGAGTGAGCTGATTCCACCTCCCACGCCCAACACTACAGCTATTCATGATGCTTCAGTACCATTGTAATTCTGTTTAAAGGTGTACTCATAGTGTATTCTCCAGTGCTCATTATTTAGTACTATGAATATTTCCTGTCCAAGAAACAAGACAACTGAGCCTTCATGGTACGATTTTTCAAAATCATTACATTGTATTCTTTTTGAAAAGAGAGACCTTCTTTGTTTATTTCCTACTTACCCAAACCAAAGAATATAATTTATCTCCATTTAATTCATTAGCTGATGCAATATTCATTTGGAATTTCCTGGAGTAGAAATTGAAATAGCTTTTAAAACTAAACGTTAGCTGTAGGGGTGACTGCTGCAGCTTGGCTCTTGTTGCCATCATTTCATATTGCTTTCATCATGTGCGTGCCAACTTTCATTCTTTTTAAAAAAATTCTTTTCATAATAATAATAAAAAATAAATAATATGGGAATATATACATCTGAATCTCAATGAGGTCTGGAACTGAATGTTAATTAGTATTATAGTTGCTTTTTGGAAGCAGCAAGTTTAATAAAAAATGGCAAAGGAAGAGGGGTTAAGGAAACGATGGAGAAACTCCCAATCCATATTTTGTACATTAGTGCTGTGTTCAGCCCACATCTTGCAAAAATTACTAAATTGGAATACAATATCCAGAATCCTTCAGCCAGCATAGATGGTGGCATTGCTAACGGGGAGACTCCGGGATCTGTAACTTTCTGAGCTCTGATTCAGACTGTTGCAGACTTCAATGGCTTATTGCCAGAAAGCAAAAAAGAGAAAAATTACTGGCTGCCAAGAAATCTTGATATATTATAGACCCCCCGGGAAGACAATAATTAACCCGTTAACCAGACGCTTCTTAGAATATATAGAGACAGATAGGTTACCAGGTCTCAAGGTGCTGACTTGAAGTCTCAGGGAATTATTATGTTTTGTGAAGTAGAGATATAGATCTCTGGGCAAATGCTGCTAGAGGAGGAAAAAGTTCAGATTTTGGGGTGTGAGATGGGTAAAATAGTAATAATAATAAATAATAATAATAATAATAATAATAACAACAATTTCTTACTCACTTCTAGTGGCATCAGTAAGGGCCATAGTGCTGCCAGCAAAAGTAAAGCTGTTCTTATTTGGTTTTGTGCCATTCTTTTTGAATATATACTTTATAATACTTTATACATTATGTATTAATATACACAAAATTGTTGTTGCTGTGTGCATGCAAGTCATTTTTGACTTACGGCACCGAGAGAGTGCCACCCAGTGGGTTTTTATGTTTGAGCGAAGATTTGAACCCTGGTCTTTCAGAGTCGCAGTTCAACGCTCAAATTACTACAGCACGCTGGCTCTCATAATATAATATACTATATATAAATATGTACTCTATATAGGAGCCAGTATAATGTAGTGGCTTGAGCATTGGACTATGACTCTGGAGACCAGGATTCGATTGCTCGACCATGGATGACTTTGGGCAAATCACACACTCTCAACCTCAGAAACCCCCCCCCCCCCCGATAGATTCATCTTAGGGTCACTATAAGTCGGGAATAACTTGAAATCACACAACAAAAACAACAACTACAACATACTTTATATATACTTTACATATAAATATGTTTAACGTAAGTTAGCATAACCCTTATGAATTATGCTCGGGATGAAGAAACCCTAAAAAAGAGGCCATTACTACTTGTTATGTTCAGAAAGAGAGGGAAATGCAGGGGAGGAGACGAAATGCAATTGCAGGGATAAGGATTAGGCCCATTTTACTTTAAATAGTAGGATTTTCGTTTATGTTTTAAGCAGGTGACAAAGGGATAAATTCTTTTTAGTGGAATTTCTATTACCCATATCTTGTATCTCTTATTTAAGACTTTAAGATTTGCCGCCAAGGCTGCTATGTTAGTGATCAGCCAATACAGAACAGTTCTGCAATAGTTTGTGTGGGTTTTTCGAACTATGTGGCCCTGTTCTGGAAGAGTTTATTCCTGATGTTTCACCAGCATCTGTGGCTGGTATCTTCAGAGAAATGCTGACAAAAAGTCAGGAATAAACTCTTCCAGAACAAGGTCTCTGCATTCAGAGAGTAATAAACTCTTCTAGAACAGAAGCCTTTGCATTCACATTGTTCTACAGTACATGGAACATTTGGGACATTGGTATGAATTTACAGTGCTATATAAATAAAGGTTAATAATAATAATAATAGTTCAATTTAATATATAATTGGTATTTTTGTTTTGTTTTGAAAAATATTTATGTGTGCCCCCCTAAAACTCAGAAAGAGATATATTGGCTCATTTAGTTTTACACAAGCCTAATTTTCTGTTCTTATTTTTCTGAGTGTTTCAGATTGACTCCATAATGGCCAACTAGCAACTATCTAAATAACGGGACTGCCATCCCCCCCTTTTTTTGTTTATTTGGAGGTTTAAAATGTTATTCATTTTCATTTATTAGTGGCATTTATACTTCATCTTTCCCTCAGGGTATCCAAGGTAATTAATTGAATTTGTCAACACATAACAAGGCAATGAAAAAGATTTTTTTAGTGTTTTTAAAATGCTTTTCATCTGTCTATCTATCTACCGGTATATATCTATCTATCTTGTTACCTGTCCCGGGCGAAGAAAGATGAGATGCAAACGTGTTTTGAAAATGTGGGTCATACCAGATTTTCTAGAAGCCAAGTCAGAGAGCTTTTAATGCTAACATGACAGTTTGTATTCTTTTATGTGCTGCTTTTTATTCAATGTTTGAATTGCTTTACATTGTTGTACTTTGTGAAAGCCTGTGCGGCATAATGGTTTGAGTGTTGGACCATGACCCTGGTGATCAGGGTTCAAATTCTGGGCAAGTCATACTCTCTCAATCTCAGAGGATGGCAATGCCAACCCCCCTCTGAAGAAACCTGCCAAGACAACTTTGTGATAAGGCTTTTGCTTTGCATTGCCTTCCCTGAGGTTGAAAATATATGGGTTTTATGGCCGAGCTGGGAATCGAACTCTGATCTCCAAAGTCGCAGTCATAACACTATGCCTTGTTGGCTCCCCTGCAGAGTTATAGCAAATCGCATATTTTTTTTTAGTGAGCTAAGGAGAAAAATACAATGAGAACAGACTACCATAAATAAAAAACATAAAATGAATTTTGCAATTTAAATTCAGTTTGCAGTAATTGAAGTAATCTGAGAATGAAGGGAGAAAGTGAAAAAAGGAGAGAGAAAATGGGGACATTTTAATAGCAGCTGGAAATGCAACAACAGTGAATTAATTGAGACTGTCCTTGCCACTACAGGACATTCTGAGGGCATTAAACTGCTAACTCTTGATAAATCTAAATTTAAGATCTAAACTCCCTTTGAACAGAAAGCTTTAAATCAGGGCACTATGAACTATGAACACAAGTTGCTCAACACAGCAGTGTTTCCAAATTCAGATCACATTGGGTCCACATTTACCTCCCAAGAGGCTTCTGATAGTGAAAATGTCATTGCATTAGGCGTTTGAACAGTTTGCTCAGTATATCTGGGTATGAATAAAATACAAATTGTGTTGAAAAGCATGCGTTTTTTCTTTTTTGATGATGCACATCATGTCACAGCAGGTACCACCTGAGACCAGTCATCCCTTCCTATGTGGGAGAGATTATGGTACCAGCCAGCTCTTGCGATGTCGCTTACCAACCGTGAGACTTGTGAGTATTTTTATTAAAAAAATAATTAACTTTTTTAAAAAAAGGTACATCCTGATTAATTGAGGACACATTTTCAATCATGTTAATTGTTTAATCTAATTTTCCAAATAATGGTATCCGAATGAATATTAAGCCATAAGAATGATTATCCTGTTGAAATTTCAGAAAGCATGTCTTTGTCTATAGCCAAGTTGTAGTAGGTTATTTACACATACAGAGAGAGACACACACAACTCTCCCCACCCTGTTCTTTTACCTATGTTACTTCAGGTGGCAGTCATGTTTCTATAGAGCCTGGTGCTTCACAACAATGTTTTGCAGTTTAGGTCATTGTGTTCCACAAATAAATGGTTGGCGGTTACCATAGGGATAGGTAGGACTTAAGAGTCTTTGTAAGCAATTCCATATTAAAAACAAAAACAAAACCCAACCCCTTGTTCAGCATGTGTCCGCAGTGGAGTATTCGCAATGGATTGTGGTGTTCAATTTCAGGAATAATGGAGGGGTCAAGGACCAGCTTATTCCCTTCTTCTTCCATGTTGTGTTGAGTGGACAATGAAAATCCACCAGCTGCCGCAGCGATGAAAAGATATTGTTTACAGATTTAAAACATTGCTGTGAAATACATATAACACCAAGCATCATGGTATTCCTAAGCACTTCTCCTTTTATCTTAATTTTGCTTATCCCTTGCCTTTCTTTCAAAGCACAATTTGTAGCTTTTTGTGATTGCAAGGACTCATGAGATAAGCTACTCTTGCAGAACAGGTCTCACATCACAACATTGTTGGGGCAGTAAAATAATACCATTCTTAGGAGTTTATCTCATGAGAAGGAAGCACCTAAATCCCATGGATATATGGGTTTTAAACCCAGGAATATTTCACAAGAGCAGGATTGTTTTCAGACAATGTCACACGACTTGGGCATTAACATGACATTAACCCGTGCAGAAAGCCACAAAATTGCACCACTTTTTAACTTTGGGAAAATCCTGCCACTGTTTACAGAACATGAGCTTTTGATTTACACAGCACATTGTCTCATCTTGGCTGCTCAAAATTATATTTTTAAAATGGGATGTTCCATGGTCAGGGTATGGGGCTGAGTTTGTTTCTGCCACAAATGTTAACCCAAAGGGAGTGAACTACAAACAAGGGTGCTAAAGAAACTTGTAGAAGTAACCTTAGAGTCTCTGCTTTTGAGAATTATTGGCAAACAGGTGAGATTTCAGGAGTACTAAGATGAGCCAATAATTTTCCCATTTTCAAAAAGAGAGGAAAATAGGAGGTGGACAACAAGTGATCAGTTGGTTTAATGTTGATACCAGGAATGGTTTTGCAATAAATAATTAAACAGTCAGTCTTTGAGTGCTTAGAAAAGAACAAGAAGGTTGGTTGGTAAGACCAGCATCGGTTCTAAAAAACATGCTAATCACATTTGTCTTTTTCAACTCTCTCTCTTTCCCTTTTTTGAAAGTTACTAGCTTGGTAGATCTGAGGAATGCTGTGAACACAGTGTATTTTGATTTTAGGAGGATTTTCTGCAAGATTCACTATGATATTTTTGTGGACAAGCTGGTGAAAGTGAGGTAAACCAGTACTAATGGTCCATGGTGATTTTTCAGTAATAATAATAATAATAATAATAATAATAATAATAATTTATTTATATACCGCCTTTCCAAAAAAGATCAAAGCGGTTTACAAAAGTGGATAAACAAGGGTTCTCTTTCCTCAGGCAAGCCCTGATGGAGCTGGGCCTGCCTCTTCTCTCCCTCCCTAGGCAGAGGATGGCAGTTGGTGTGGAGGGAGAGTCCTCTTGCCTCAGGCAAGCCCTGATGGAGCTGGGCCTGCCTCTTCTATATATATATATATATATATATATATATATTAGTATATATATATATATATATATATATGTATATATATGTGTGTGTGTGTCTGCGAGTGTGTGTGTGTGTGCATGCGTGTGTGTGCATGTAATAATTTGTACCTGATGAGCAAAATATGGCCCTGGTATCTGGCATGTTAGGAAAGAAAAATACCACTTGCCTCTGTAAGATAAGCTTAAAAACACTGGGCTTGAGAATGCTACCACAGTGGGCCCTAGTCTGGTTCCAGGACTGCCTGCGGATAACCAAATCCGTGGATGCTCAAGTCCCATTAAATACAATTGCATAGTAAAATGTTGTGCCTTATATAAAATAGGAAAATCAAGGCTTACTATTTAGAATTTATCATTTTTTTCTGAATTATTTTCAAGCCCTGGATGCTTGAATTTGTAGATAAAGAATCTGTGGATATGGAGAGTCAACTGTATTAGGGAGATCTGTAGCTTGTTAATAAACCATACCCAAAATGTGTTCAGAACCAATGATTCCTTGTCATCCTGGAGAAAGGTCATGAGTGGGGGGCTGCCTTAGGCCCAAAGTTTTTCATTTTATAAATGACCTGGATACAATGGTAGAGGAGTATGTTCATTAAATTTACAGGTGAAACCAAACTGGATTAGGTAACTGATATTCAGAAGACAAAATTAGGATTTAAGATGACCTTAAGAGAATGGAGTCAAAGCAAAACAATTTCAACAGGGATCAATGAAAAGATCTAAATTTAGGCAAGAAATATCATATTTACATATATAGGATAGGTTCCAGGGCAGAAATGCATGTGAGCAGGCTTTTAGTAGATCACAAAGTCTGCATGAGTTAACAGTGCAACAGAGAGCAAAATAAGCAATGCAAACATAGAGTAAAAGGTAAGACTTTTAAATCTGATTTGAGGGGAAGGAAAGGCCAAATCAAATGTGGATGTTATGAAGGAATGAGGGAGTTGAGTATGTTTACCAGGCAAATAGAAGTTAGAGTGGGAGTCATCTTCAAATATATGAAGGGCTGTCATGTGGAGGAGGGAGCAAGCTTGTTTTCATCTTCTCTGGCAGGTAAAGCCCAAAACCAATGGATTAAAATTGCATAAAAAGAGATTTCTGATTAAACATTAGGACCGTAAGAGCTGCTTGAGAATGGAAGGTAGTGAACACTTCATCCCTGGGGAATTTTAGATAGAGGTTGGATAGCCATCTCTTAAGGATGCTTTAGCTATAGGATTTCTGCATCAAGATTTCTTTTCCCAGGATTTTCAGGATTTACTGGACAAGATTACAGCCAGCCCTCTGTATCCATGACTTCCTTATGCACAGATTCAACCACCCAGGGCTTTAAATGTTTTTTTTTTCCAAAATATAAATTCCAAAAGCAAACCTTTATTTTGCCATTTTATATAAAGGACGCCATTATACTACACCAGTGTATTTAATGGACTTGAGCATCCATGGTTTTGTTATCTACAGTGTCTGTGTCCTGGAACTTAACCTCAGCACCTAACAAGGGCCTACTTTTAGTGTCCCTCCAAGCTCAATGATTCTTTGAATCCAAGTTGGATCACAACAGTGCTTAGCACAGATCTTCTTTGGCTGTACAGGACCATGCTGAGACCATATGGTGAATAAAGGTTATACATTGCATTGCAATTGTGACTTAGATGAGTCAGATAATTGTATGATTTGTAATCTGTTAACCGATTGCATTAGGTGGGCATAAAACACGCATAATTCAAAAGTATCAAAGGAAAACAAATATCCTTTTCTTGGTTTTAGATGTATATGGTACAGCAAGTGCCAGTTTAGAAGAAGCACTTTGCCTTCCCTTGGGCAAGAATGAAAAGAGGAATGTTTCTTCTAAAATGGAACCTGTCATAGTTCATTTTTATAATTATTTACATAACAAACAATTGACATGTTTCAAGTGTTCAAATAAGTCCAGCTGTCAGTTTAGTTAGTTTTGTGAATAATTAACTAACGGTTGCAACCTTCATTTGGAAAAACAAAACAATAGGTGGTTTTTAGCTACAACATTTATTAAGTTATCTGCACATCCCTGCAAATACAATGGGGCTTTGGTGTCTGCTGAGGTTCCAGGATCCACCATAGATACCAAAATCTGTAGATGCTCAAGTCCCATTAAATACAATGGCATATTAAAATGGTACCCTTTATATAGAATGGCAAAATTAAGATTTGCTTTTGGTGTTTATATATATAACCAGTGGGCTCTTTTTATCTGCAGGCTTGCCATCTACAGATCTGAGCTTCTTCAGACAGCAAGCCTTGTTGTTTTTAATGGAGGATCCAGGGGCCATGCTCACATTGTGCTGCCATAGAAAACAATGGAACTTGAGGTTTTTAGTTATCTATGTGGGGGTCCACAACAGATTCCCCCATGGATATGAGGGATGACTGTATTTTGAATATTTTCAAGCCATGTATGGTTAAATCTGTGGATAAGGAATTAATGGATACAAAGAGATGACTGCATTTAAAAGGAATTCAGGAATGGAAGAAATAATTATGGTATGTTCAAGTATCTATATGGCCTGCTTGTTGGCTATGATTTGATAGTTTTTAAAATAGTTTTTTGGGTTTTTAAAAATCTATATGTGACGTATAAAACAATCTTTGTCAGTGATGATTTTAATGTATAGGCAATCTTAAAGATAGTACCTGTTGTCATACCTTCAAGGAGGGCCCAATGAGGCAGGCAGCTGGGTTGATTCACATCCGCAACAAAGTGGTTCTAGAGGTTTTCATCAGGAGCTGATGAAGGTTCTTAATGGTCTATTGCAGACCTAGTCATTCTTAAATCTCTTGTGTACTAGCTCATTATTATGCTGGTGCTGAGAAAATCAGGATTTAGATCCTGAAAGGGAAAGGTGGGATATAAATAAATATTTTATTATTTTTTTATTATTATAAAATCCACTGCGCCAGCTAGATGGGGGTGGAGGATGATGGTTCTGCCCCATTAATCAAAAAGCCCCAGAGCCTTGGCCCTGCAAGCTCAGTCACTACACCAAAGGTTCTTTGCAGGTAATGCATTTTAAAAGTCAGACAGTTTTATGCATATGTTATTGCATCTCTCAGGTTGTGCCAGTGCTAATTATTTTTTCCCCGCAGCTAGTACCAGTGTGGAAATTCTCAAGGAAACCAGATATGCGGGGAAGGAGAAGCATCTGCTCCAACTCATCTTGTCACCACCACACTATTGGATGTAACTTTTAGTAGGATTAGTGAAAGACAAGCAAGGCTCAGCTAGGTAAACTGGTTCATGTGACTGTAAGCTTGTGTTGGGTGCTTGAAATGGGCATATATACGTCCGAATCTTGGGAGTTGTGGGAGTGTTAGCGTCCTGTAAAACATTATCACAGGTTTCTGGTCTTTCTTTTTTAGTTAGAACTCACTGCAGTTAAACTGCTGCAATTATAACATTTTGGCATCTTCTATCCAGGTATAGCCTTTGCCACACACAGGATTAAGCTATTTGTGTACACACACGTGCAAAAATTAAGTGGAATGTTAATTATGTGAATCAACTAAAAATTACTAGATGGTGCTTTTTTTAAAAAAATCACACAGAAATCCTCAAAAATTGAAAAGATCAGGGAATGCTTTCAGAAGCTACAAGAACAATCACATTCACATGTCAGCCATGGTACTTATCTGTGATCATAGCAAATTGAGAGCAAGAGTGACCACAGTCGACATGACAGGAGTTTCAGCAAACAGTGGATAGTTCTGAAACAACTTGGGCATCTTGGAGCAACAGTTGTTAGTCAGCAGGCTAAAAAGTAGAAGTTTCTTCTTACTTACTTGATCCATTAACCATTTTAAATGGCAAAGGCCAGTACCCTTTATTGGCACATGACTCATGTAATGGTTGGTTATGTGAGTGGTGTCACTTTTTCCAGTGCTTGCACAGGGAAGTAAAATAGGTAGAAGTCACAACTGGAGGAAAATACTTTTGGCTCTATTTTTTAAAAGCCTAGCTCTGGGTTGGGAATGTCGGTGGGAATATTGGGAGTATGGAAACTATGGGAACAGGTGATTGTCCAAAGCCATCCCTTCCATTGTAGTTGGCTCAGTGCCCTCTACCCCCAACCCTGTAAGGCAAGGATTCATGAAAGAGGGGGCTCAGAACCTTTTTCCTGCCATTCCCCCACTTTCCTCGCTGCCATTGCCATTATTTTCTTCTTGTCTTTGCCTCCTCCATCAGCATAACTGTACCAGCAGAGGTACAGGATCTTGGACACATTATGTATAGGAAGCCCTAGACATTAAACACATTGTGTGTTCCAGGAGTATCCCTTGTCAAAATCTCTTGTAACATTGCTGCAGATGCCAGAGTATGATATTTGGATTGTTTGGTGGCAATCAAAATGTCTGTTGTAGCACAGTTGAACTGAAAGTCACACCCTGTGTCTCCCATGGCATTGCATATAAGGCTGGGATGCAACTCTTGTCTTAGTTATATGTGTGCCCTGAGAACCACTGCAATATCATAAGGTAGCCTGAGGCTTACATCTCCAATTGCAAAATGCAGGGACATTTTGAGGTATTAGTTTGATGTGCTTCTAAGACAAGTCTTGCATGATGGCTGAAGGGGATGGTGGTGTAGCAGGAAACAAAAACCTTACATGGCCCTAAAGAGGATATCACTGACTGAGGTACCAGATTAAAAACAATAAATCATTCTTTATAGATTTACACTGCACACATTGACAAAGGCTGTTTACCGAAGAAGAAAAAATAAGAAGAAAGGCAAGTGAAAGGCCCTGTTGTGAGCTGAGGACCTACTAAATGAGTGAAAGATCAAGTGTGCATAGGTATCTGTTGAACTGTAGAAGCTAATTAAACCAGTGTGAATCAGTTCTTAAAATATCATTGTCTACACTAACTTTTGTCTTGCTGGATCCAGCAAATGGAACATTCTACCTGAGGGCAAAAGGAAAAAAAGTGGATATCTTTATTAACAAGAGCATTTAAAAGCCTAATTGGGCACTTTCCTTGGCAAAATAATCTCTGATTTCTTTTCCTACAACTTCAATACATTTGTTTTGATTTAATGTGCCTAGCCCACTAGGAAACATCGGTGAATGGAAGTAGTCATAGACATGAGTATCCTGAGTTGGAATTCAGACAGCAACAGCAACAAAAATCTGATGCAAATACCTGGCTTCTCTTTCAGTGGTCAATCTAAACATGTCACATGAGATGACCCCATTAGCCTTGGCCAACACAGAAATTGTTTGGGGGTACGTTCATGCTGCATTTACTTAAGCACCCTGCCCATGGAAACAGTTATGTGCAGAGTTAATGGCCATTTTTAATATCTAATTCAAACCAAGTACACATGGTTGCCATCCTGTATTCTGTGCATATATGTGCTCTTCCAGAGAAGCAGGGCTTAGCTGATAATGCTAAGTACTTTCCTGCAGGTATGATCAGGTGAGTGTGTGCCTATCTGTTTAATCAGATTAGCATTAATAGATTAATTCCAAAGAAAATCAGTCTGATGTCTAGCTTCTGTTCCATTTCAGGAATGTGCAGTGTGCTTCTCAGAGCTTTTGACTGAATAGCAGAGTCCTACCAGAAACCTGGAGCATTTATTCATCTCATTCCTTGTCTATGGAAATTTCTCTTTGTGCTGCACTTCTCATGATTATGGTCAGCTTGTTGTTGGAGTCCTGTAGTGATCTTTGGACCTCAGCACTAAAATGACTAGTCCTGCTATTACCCACTTTCTGTAGAGACCGTTAGATGGCCATGGTGATAGTTGTACTTACTTGGCATGTTTATCATAAACTTTCTTGACATTTTTTCTTTTCCATGAAGGATGAAAGATTTGACTGAGGAGGAATGAAAATGTCCATAAAGGTTCGTAATTAGAGATCAGTGCCATAAGTGAGATTGGATATGGGTTTTCAGTGAAGAGTCCTTATTTTGTTTAACCTCTACCACAACACTTTGGAGAACCAGTGTGGTATAGTCACTGTAAGTTTGAAAGAATTTGAAGCCTAATAGTATCACTTTTAAAACTGAAATTGCATTGTTTAAAACATGGCTAAATATTGTCTGAAAACTAGGATGTGAGTCCACAGTTTGAATTGGAGTTTTAAACTCTGGAGTTTATCAAAGGGGAGGGATTTCTCCCAATTTTGAATTGAGCCAATTCGAATTCATGTAAATTCGCTAGTTTAGTGAATTTACATGAAATCTAATTGCATTCGGAATGCATTCAGCATGACTTCCCATTTCCCGAAAATGACCCCCCATTGCCCGAAATTGTGTAAGATACTCTAATATGCAATTATGTGAAATCCCATGATTATGTTTGGAATGACTTCCCTTTTGCCCGAAATTGCATGAGATACACTCATACGCAATTACGTGAAACCCCATGATTGCGTTCGGATTGCCATTGCATTATACCCTCAAATTCCGTCATATGATAAACTCCTATGTTTAAGTCAGTTTCACTGTCAGAGTTTGTCTCTTGATTTCACTGGACATTTGGGGTCTTTGCCAGGATTAGGCCAGAAAACCATACTTACTTCTAATCCTGATTTGCAAGGTATTGCTCACTCACGTATACACATGATGCTCATGAAATACAAAAACTCCCATAAATAATTAAATTGGTAATCCTTGGTTGAGATGATCCAAAAGTATCTCTTAGGTAAGAAAGGGGAAACTGATCAGTCATTCTCCATTTTCCCTGGAGATTATCAGATGAAGGACGGGAGCGAAGACCAACCTTATCCTGTCCGTGACAGCAATAGTGAGAAAGACATCCTCACATGTTGCGCTGATCCTGTCAGTAACCTGTCAGTGAAGTGGAATTGCATTAACAGGTTTTTCCATTAGTGAAAAATGAAGGACAAGGATGAGACCATTACACTTCACTGATGGGACAATGACAGGATCAGCACGACATCATTTGAAAGGCTTTCACATGATCACTGTCACTAGTGGTTCCTGGACAGGATAATGACAGGATCAGTGTGACATAGTCTGAAAGTCCTTTCTGCGATCTTGCAGGAAGGACGAGACAAGGATGGGAAAAGGACAGGACAAGGACGTCTGTCCCCCATCTGATAACTTCCCATGTTTGTTTTTCTGGTCTATTTCAACTTCTGTTTGATCCAAATTACTCTGTAATAAATGCTGTACCAAAGCATCTTCTCCAGAGTATTTACCTTTGCAGCATGTTCTTATTTGTGAGGCTATCACTGCAGGGTATATTCATAAAGTATGTATATCTGCAGTAGCAAACATAATGAAGGGAGAAATCACTCTAGCAGATTAAGACTGATGTTTAGAAAAGTGAATACCACTGCTAAGTATATTTTCGCTATCCTGTGATGAAAGTACAGTGTCTCTGGGCATTTTCATTAGAGCTCGAGGTTGGAAACAGAGGGATCTTTTAATTTTATGTTCTCCTGAATTTTAAGATGTCATTCTCCTCAATACATTCATCAAAATTTTAAAATTTTTTTGAGTCAATAGGATGATTGGACAACAGAAATCAATTCAAAATGTCCTGAACAACACACCATCACCATAGCTTTTGTCATCACTGATTATATACTTTCTCACTTGTTTTCTGCAGAGAGATGGCAGTTGACAGGTATGCATAGTATTAAATCTTTCTCCAAAAGAGCTACAATTTGTCAAGCTGTGTTAACGATGAAAGGTAGGCATTTTCTATGTATGTGCTATAGTAACACACAAACAAAGGTTCAGACACATAATAAGTTTATTATGGTATATGGCAAACATCAGACACTTTAAACTCTTCTCTGGTGTCCAAAATGGCTTCATATTTAGTAAGAAAAATAATCTTTCTCCTTAATATAGCCTTTACATTGTAAAAGGAACATGTTTGATAACAATCTTGGCTTTCAGGAAATTTTTGCTCTGTGAATACCCACCTCCCATCTTCCCTATAAATCCATTTCTTTTCCAAGTTCCATGAATAGATTAAAATACCATACAAAAAAAAATCATTTGGCATGGAGGAATTTAAGACTTTGTATTCCCTTTTCAGCTTAACAAAAATAAAGCCCAGACCCTAGAAACTCTTTCCTTTTAATCCCTCAGAAAAATTTTACAGACAAAAAGCATCCTTTCAGTAGCTTTACTTAAGAAATCACTTACTGAATAGATATAAGACACATCTGATACTGTGTTCCTGATAGCAAGTGCATAGATTTTGTTAAGATTTTTGTTCCCCACTTTGAGAGCATGTTTCATGGTCAAAAGAAGGGAGACTTCCCAGTGATTGTGCTAGAGCATTTGGAAGAAAGGGGAAGAGGGTGAAAGAGAGAAAGATTGGGAAAGAGAGAGAGAAAGAGAGAGAGGGGAAGGGAGAGAGAAGAGGAAAAGGGGGTAAGAAAAAAAGGAGAAAAAGAAACAAACAGGACACAGCAAAGTTGTGAAATTACAACAGAGAATGAAGAACGAAAACAGCCAAACCAGCAGTACAGTCGATTCCTGATAAGTGAATAACCTGATTGTATCTCCACAATACTTTATTCACTTATCAGGAATGAAACACAGTACACTGTTTTTTCCCCCATAGCCTGATACCTAAGGACCACCGAATTGGGATTAAATATGTTGCACTCACTCCCGCAATATATTCAGCAATCTTTTGGACTTGAACATAAAGCTCCTATGATAAGATAAAGACTAGTGCTGTAGTCCTTTGCTATTAATGTCACAAATGGGTTGCTACTGACATAGGTTCAATTCCGAATTACTCCCGATGTGAAAAATAACCACACGGAAATCTTAAAACTAGAAGGGTTGCCCTTACAAAATCACTTGTATCTTTACCATTAAACAGAGTGGCTTGTCTTTCTTGCAATCCCTCGTAACTCCTTAGTTTTTCTCAACTAATTGATCCATATATCTTATATATAAATATTTTGTGTGGTCTTTAGCTTAGATTGATATCCTTGCTGTCTCCATGATGTAGGAGAGCCTCAAAAACCCTTTGAAAAATTTTCCTCTGAAAAATGAATTTAGTCATTTCTTGTAGAGGAACAATTTTGAGATACTAGCACCTCAATTTGAAAGGTATGTAAATTGGCCCCTAGTGGGCTGTTGTGTGTGAATGGAATAGAAAATGGAAACTATGTAACCATCAAGATACAAAAGTTACCACCCCAGAAAGGCTCATCAGCATGCATTTTGGGACATTCAGTGCCAATGTGCACCTTAATACGGTGGCAATACAAGTAACCTATAAATATCCTTATGGTTATACAAGGAATTACATATGAGAGTGTTGTAAGCTCCTGAAGCTGCAGTTCATTAATCTAGGTTGGCATACTTGTTGCAAAAGAGTGATGGAGCTTTACAAATGTTATGTTTTCCTTGTATAGAAAATGTGAGGATGCAAGGGTGAATGCATGGGATTATTGATGCGTACGATGGGAGTGCTGAACTCTTCTGCTGCTACTTCTTACAAATTGCGCCCAAGGCATTTAAAATACTCTTTCCCCTCCAATTGAGCTCCAAAACTAACAATTTAAGTCTGGGGGTAAAATTGTCCCATGAGTTATATTTGAGGGAGAACTCATGCTGATTCTCCCTTGTTAGCTTAGCAAATGTACGTTTTGGAATATTCATCTGCTGAGATAATGTGTTTTTCCACCCTCTTCCTTTAGACAATGGAGATTATCGCACAATGAAGTCAAGCTGGGAGGGACGCGGGATCAAAAATAGATCCTATCATATTGCTCCATTCCTGGGCAGTCAGCAACCTGTATGCAACCCGGGCTTCTCCCACAGCTTTTCAAAGAATGGGAAAATTCAATACTTGAAAAGTGGCGAGAGAAGCCTGGGTTGCATATGGTCTGTTTAGTGCCTGGGAACAGACTATGCAATAGGATCCGTTTTTGCATTTTAGATCCCGTGTCCCTTCCAGCTTGAGTTCGACGTGAGATAATCTCCAAGGCCTGCACCACTTGTAACCTTCTAAAGTCAAAACACTGCAGAAATAATCCTGTTTGAGACTGCTTTAACTGCCCTGGCTTAATGCTAGGGAATTCTGGGAACTTTAGTTTTGTGACATATTCTGGTGCCACAATAAACTACAATTTCCAGGATTCCCCAACACTGAGCCAGGGCAGTTAAAGTTGTCCGAAACTGGATTATTTCTGCAGTGTGTTTTGGACCTAAGCAGAATGCAGCCTACCAGCTTCAGGTTGGGTGGCTCAACAAGAGAAGGTGAATAAAGACCACCCGGTCTATGATTGTCACCAGTTACGCAGTAACCTATTTTTTCAACCCGCTGAGGACATCTTATGAAAAGAGGCAGATGCCAGCTATCTGACAGGCCACAAAGGCATAGCTGGCAGGCTGCATTTAGGCTGTTGAAGCACATGTTGTGCAGGCCTACTTTAGACAGTGTCGCATAAAGGGCATGTATTTGAGCACTTTCTTCACTCTTAACTCTCAGTCAAGCATACTCAATTACATTCCTGACTCCTTCAGCATATCCATGTTTCTTAAGAAAAGTAGGAACTCCTCTCATTAGATATAAACCACATTGTTTTGTTTTGTTTAAACAATCACTTATCCTGGGATAACAGCAAGGCACTTTTTTTTTTAAATGGTATTTTGAATGTCCTTTCACAAACAATATAGATTAGAAAATTGGAAGTCTATAGGGTTGGTGAATCCTCAGTTCATCTCAAACTCTTGCTTTTCTATTTGAATGTACAGATAAGATTTTGATATGACCTCAGCGACTGTTATACTAGGATAGTGCACTGTGTAAACTGGCCCATGCAGTTTATTTATGATTCATATGTCACAAATGCCATAATATGCAGCTGAGAAACAGTTAATGGCTTGACCACAGCTACTGAGTAGATATGGCAGGATTTGGACCCGTATGTCCTATGTGTGTCTGCCACTCTGTTCACTGAATGATATTGTTTCCAATTACTCTATTCTAGGTTTGGGATTGAAAAAGTGTAACAAGTAGACTTTCCTTTCCTTTCCAACAAATCTCTTGCATTTTTAAAAATACACTGTAATAAAATGATTGTCATCATTTGTCACAATTAAGGCTCAAGTAATCCTACTGGGAAGGGGATCTCTTTCTCAGTTTTTCTTTTAGTTTTGTTGCAAGAGGGTCTACATTTTTATGACATAGCAGGCACATGGTTGCATCATGGGAGGCCTTCCTATGATGCAGCTGTACTGATGAGGTAACTGGGAAACATAAGCAGGGAGTGGGATTGTGGGAAGCAGGCACCAGTGAAGCCACATAAAAGGCATCAAGAACAGGCCCAAAGGAGGACAGCCGTTCCCTCGGCAATGTGCACCATCTTTGAAACCCACAGGCAGAAGCTTGTGAAACAAGCTCCGTAAACGGAGGAGAAAAGCAAAACCACATCCCACGTGGACTGTCAGGAAACAGTTGCTGGAACAAATGAGAAGAGAACATCCAGGGCAACAATGCTTTTGTTCTGAAGAAGCTGCCATTTTAGACATTGTGTGTGCTTAGCGCACGCAAGTCAAAACCAGAGCACTGACTATAAGGAAAAAAAGAAACAAGAAGAAAAATCGGTGGACTCCATCTCATAAGAGCACTTTTAAGTGGGCTTCAATTCCTGAGTTTGGAACACAGGGGATGGATGTATGGCTTGAGTCCCAGAGAGTATAGGGGTGGAACCTCCTCTTTTTGTATAGTCCCTCCCCGTCCTGATAAGTTTAAAAAATCTGATTCTTGTATCAACAATAAAAAGATAAATCTCACCAAAGTCAACGGTTGATGCAGGGATGATAGAATTTGTAAGAGTACTGAGAGTAGAATTATTTTTTTTTAAAGCAGACCAGGGTGACATGCCTGTTCATATTTTAGGTTTTTTAGTAGTTCATTTTCTCTGATAAAAAATAAAAGAGTATCACCCTCACCCAAGGGAACTAAATAATAAAGTAGTCACTTTTCTCCTTAGAGATGTGTGTTCTTTTATTACCCATCGCTGAAATATTTCTGCCTTGTGTGCTAAGATCAAAACAGTCCAGTTGAGCACCTGTGGTGTTGCTGTTTTTACCTCTAAAAAAAACACCTTACACAGGTATTAATAATTTAAACCTTTCCCTGAGCTCACATAGCTCTGTATTAGTCTATAACAAGCTTGTTCACCCTGTGGGTTTGGGCTCAGCTCCTCCACCTGGAGTTAAAACTTTATTATTTCTAAGAACTGGTGGACTAGCTCTGTACGTTGCCAGGGCACTGAGTTGTTCCAAAGAAACAGCAACCCTTTCCTGTCTCTGTTCCCATCAAAAAACTTAAAATGTTCCTGCAAAGCAGATGGTCATAACTTTTTGGTCGCTAATCAGAGAAAATATTTACTTGTCATTTTAAAAAATTGTGTATATATGCATGTGTGCAATATATATATATGTATATATTTTAAAAAGGCATCTCCAATATGGCTGTATGCTAGCAATTAAAATGACCACTTGCTTCTATCATCAAAATGTTCAAAGGCAGCGGGCATGGGGAGGGCAAGAAAGGGGAAGGGGTAAAATAGACCAAGGGTATCTACAAATCTGCATTCACTCTCCAATCAGAGGTTCACTTAGTTGGAATCGACTGTATCTTTGTACACAACAAATAGAAAAAAAATCAACAGGGACGTGAAACAGTGAGGTGTGCAGATGTATTACCAACACGGAATGACCACCAACATTACAACACAGAGAGAGAAAGAGAGACAAGTATTAGGAAAATGGTTTAATATTGGAGACAGAAGCAAAAAACTGCATCACACAATAACATACGTTACAAAAATAAGTTTGACTGTTTCAACTACACGGTTATGTTCACAATGAAGACAGAAGAATCAGAAAAAACTTTTTGATCTAAACAGCAAAAAAGCAAACCCCTATTTTTAACTAATACATTTATCCACGTAAAGTGACTGTGTACTCCTAAATTCTAATTTATTTTTATATTGTGTAACTGCACAATACAGAATAAAAAGTGAAACTTACCGCTTGTTTTAAAGACAAAATTCTAAACACTAAATATAAGCAAAGGGAAATAATTAAACCAAGCCAAAGTTTGTTTGTTTTTTTAAATTTTTCTAAACAAAACCAACTTTCTTTCTATCAACTGGAAATCAAACTTGAAAATCAGCCATGATCTGGGGGCCTACAAGAGAGTAAGCCACATTTTCCCCCATTTTTTAAAATCTCCAGTATAAAAAATTCCACTGGTACAAAATGCATAAGTACAATCAAGTTTTAGAAATAGGAAAGCCTGTGGGTTTCTTTTTTGTTTTGTTTTTGGCTCAAATTCCATCAAACAGCAAAATCCAAATGCATCAACAAAACAGAAACAATACTCAAATGGTCTTACAGTTTCCACTACATTGCAGTAACTTTGGCTTTTCTCTGACAAAACTTTAAAAAATATACAAAAACCTAGGGCACTGTCCTTTTGCCCCACAGGTGCAATATCCATATGCGGAAGATAGATTCACATGGTGTTCAAGAGAACCCTATTTCTCTTCTCACATAGAAAGGGACATGATGTTTGCACCTGGATATGCCTTCCATATTCCAATCCAGCCTTCTTCCTACCATGATATAAGTTACTTGTGCATGAATAACTTCCACTTGGCCAGGATGGAGCTTTGGAGTGGCATACGGGAGACAAATAGGTGTAAGCAGGGAAATTGAGCTTTATTGAGCCAATGGAAATCCTCTGCATATGGACTTTACACCTGCAGTGTGAGAGGCTCATGTCCTATGTTTTTGACATTCCCAACTAAAAGAATTATTATTAATCTACAAACAACAATTTCTCACAGCACAATACCCCACTCCCACCCCTGCCCAGGTACACAGGATTATTTTGTTGTTGTTATGACATCGTTCAGAAAGATAATGAAACTACAGGGTTGTTGTTGTTGTTTTAAAAAAAGAAAATCTTTTTTTTTTGTTAATTAGCACTTAAGTTAATAAAACCAGAAACAGTAAAATGATTCCAGAGAGTAGCACAAGCCAAGGAATAATTAACCCCTATGGTGAAAGAAAGATGAACTTGTTACTCCTTTGTATATGGCCATTTCATTGACATTCGCTAATTTGGTTGGAAAACTACTACTTTTGTGCTTTTGGAGTTGAATTTTCAAAAGCAAATTCCCTTATTTGGTTCCCCCCCTTCCTCTATTAATAAGCCCTTTGCACTCTTGCAGCTTCTCCCCCCCTCCCCATATCTGATATTTTATAACTAAGCAATCAATAAACTATCTGATTTTTTAAAAAAGAAGAAATTGTGGATGCAAGTGAGTTTAGTGCATTAGTAAAGTTCCTCATACAGTAACTTTGCTGGCTTATTTTCTTTGCAGCATTTCCACTGCAAGAGTGGTTTCCAGTGCCACATTAGTTACCCCCTTTAGCAGGAGGGATGGAGAAAGGCAACTAGCTAGCAAAGCTTCAGTTTTTATTATGCATCTCCCTTGATCGGATCCCTTTCTTCATCCCTAAGGAGATGGACTGAGATGATTTATTTTTATATTTTTGTTGTTTAAAGTCAAGATTGCTTTGCACTGCAGAATGAATGTGCTTGAAAAATAAATTAAGAAGAATGAGAAGAAAGGGATAGTGTCCACCAATATACGGAATTTAGCACCAGCTAGTGGCATGACTTACTGTACTTGGTGCAATCCGTCACACGTTGCTGCTATTTTAACAGGGCTTGCATGGGGCTCTGGAGCAGGCCGCATAAGCAGGCTAAGCAACAGACATTTAGAGCAAATGTCCTTATTGAGTTCTTCTACATAAAAATGATCTGAGGTGGGTTTTCTTGTCTGTTAGATTTTTTCTTAAAGCACAGCTTTTTGGAAATTTAAACAATATATCTTGGGGAGGAAAAAAAGGATAATGATGGTCTCATATTATGTATGTTATCTATGTATGTATGTAATAATTCTGTAGGCAAAAATAATTGCTGCAAGAAGTACAAAATAGCCCTCAAAGGGTTTAGGAAGGCCCCAGCAGTAGTAAAAACATGAGAATAATACAGAGCATTTTACCTATAAGTGCGTGTGCTATAAGGAACTTTTTTTAATTTTAATTTTTTTAAAACATCATTTGGATTCTAGTCCTTTCCACCCCAGGGCTTCTCTAGAAAACAATCATTTTAAAGCAAAGGGGTGTGTGTATGAAGATCATCTGTATTTTAAAAAGATAATTTACATGGGTGTTTAGGGGAAGGAAGGTTGGAGGTGTCTTGAATGAAATCAAAGAGGAATAGACAATGAGGACTGATTTTATCAGTAGCATGTACAGCTGCTGAAACGTATTGGCTTGAGGAATGTTTTATTTGCCAGTACAGAAGACCCACATTTGGTTTATGAGTAAGAATGCTATCCAATCCAACTTTTTAAAAAGGCAGTGAAGGGTTATCAGCATCTCTTTTTCTCTCTCTTTTGGGCTATTTTCTGCAAACACTGAGGATTCATAGAATCCCTATATGACAAGGATGGCAGTCACCCAGCCCTCCAGAATATGTTGGAGTTCAGTTCCCATCAGACCTATGACAATATAGCCCACAGTGAGGACTGGTGGGAGATGTAGTCTAGCAACATCTAGGGGGCTGCATGATTGTCGTCCTTGATCCTTGTGAATAACTTTATTTGTAGTACATGTTTGCAGGTATATATTGTCACATCAAGAGACACAAAATAGATGAGGCGATACCTTTAAATTAGACGACTTTCTGTTGACGGACCATGCAAGTTTCTGAGTAATGCAGAATAATTCCATCTAGTAAATGGAAATCTGTTGCTATTAATCAGGTAAACAAGAGTGCAAAGTAGATTGTGAATGTGTTATTTTAGTCACTTCTGTGAAATCTGACAGATAGCCATTTCACAAAGCAGTCAAAATTGTGCTTCTGATACTTTACCAATACTTTCTATGGCAAATCTGTGAACCAGGAATGGCATATGTGGGTTCCTAAACATTAAAGCACACGAGCCAGGTAGTCCTGATTAATGGCAGCTCCCTGATACATAAGACTTTGCTTATTTAGGAAAGTATATCTGTTTTTCATATTTTGCATATCCACTCTGGGGAAAGCCAATGTAACTGCAGCAAACATAAAGTGTATGCCAAATGCGAAAGGGGTATGCCAGGCAATGCCCCTAAATACTTGGGGAAACACACCGGTGAACTCTGATTGCAACATTTAAGAATGCCACCACAGAAAGGATTGTGGTCCAAAATGTGCTGTGCCTTTGAAATGGCACATCATAATACTGAACTGCATTGGCCCACAAATCCAGGAGTTCAGACATTTCCAGTGGTTCCCATTTGTCCAGAAAGACTCTTCATTCTTCTTCCTTTGAGCAACTCTCTCTCCATCCTATACTTTTTAATGCATAAAAATATGCATGGTGTGTGTGTGTGGTGGTCTGCTGTTAAAATAAAACCAAAACTAATGCTGAAGTTACTTGGTGTTAGCTAGATGTAGACAGGCATAAAAAACTGACTTTCTTTCTATATTGCTCCTCTGGGTGATTTTGGCTGACCATGTTCCGCCCTAAGCGTACATCTTGCTAGCATTAATTTCCCCAGGACCATGTGCATGGTCTATCTTTGCTTAGCCCTGAAACCCTCCCTGAAACAGAGGCACCTAAGACTTTCCCCTAGGAAAGGGTGCCTTGCGTATGCCTGGTTTGTTTGCATCCCAGCTGAGTAACCAGCGTCATTCCCTTTCAATCTTTCAGTGAGTTTGCTGCAATTCCAAAGTCTGCATGTTCTCTTATCAACAGAAATCAAGTTACCAAAAGATATTGCCGCACCTACTTTGTATCTATTAGATCCGGATCAATATATTACAGATAATGGCAGAGAACACATCAAAGCGTTACGACATGTGTAAACCTCATCCATAAAATGTAGTTTAACTGCAGTGCACAATAAAGTTTCATCCAGGAAGTTTTAGTGCATTGGATTTAAGCAAAAGTTCATTTTATTTCATTATAAAAATATTTTTTTTCCCTTAATGATTTCAAATTGTGGGTTTACCTCTCCTGCCTAGGAGTGGTCATACAATACATAATTAAAGAATTATTTTTATTTTATTTTATTAATACTGAATAGCATTTTTCCAGCAGCATATTAAAAGCTCTTTTTAAGAAAAGACAAAAAAACCCAAAGACCTAAAAAGGAGATCTACAATTACTATTTTAAATATTTTTTTAAGTTATAGATACAGAAGAAATTTAGACAGCAGTAAAATATTTTTTTTTGTCCTTCAGGTCTGCCCTGTGCATTTTTCTGATTTCAACCATGTATTAAATAAACCACAAAAAATTAAGTATATATATATTTATAGCTATAGATATATATATATATATGTATATATAAAAATAAACAGCAAAATGGTGAATGTATAAAAGTATTAACACTCAAGACAGCTCTGGGTGGAAAGGGTTAAAAGTTCAAAACTTTCTCACCTTAGAGGTTTCCATACATTATGAAGAAATTACATTGTGAGGTTTGCTTTCACAGCGCTGATGTGCAGAGTGGTTAGAAAAGTGAAACATGGGCACTTATACAATGTTTTACAAAAAACATCCAAGAGAAATAACAAACAACAACAATTTTCAGGCAACAAGACCACAGGATAGCAAGTTAACAAACTTTTTAACCTCTTTTCCTTTAAATATTAGGGATTTTATACAAAACACATAGTAAAATACCCATGTTATCAAATTACTTCACACAAGAAACACACTGAAGCTCTAGGAAGAAAAGTACCTTTGGAGTTTGGCACTAAGATTTTTTTTCACTGATTTCTTTTTTTATTATTATTATTATCATCATTTCTTTAAAAGAAAAAAAAAACTGATCACATTTTGCTGAACACAAACACATCTAAATTGTCCACAATAATAATTTGTTAAAAAAAGTTTGACACCAATGCGTCACAGAAGCCAACACAAACTTAGTCTGGAATAGTTTTTATTTTTCACATGAAACCCTTCTCTTTATTTTTTTTTAAAATTTTAAGCAAACAACTTTTTTTGTTTTTTGAAATTTGTTTTTTTTTGTTCTGTTGTTGATGTTCAAGTAAAAACCAATTTCAAACCTCTTGTTTATAAACACAGAACACTTAAAGAACATAAGACCCATGATGAAACCACAACTTAATTCACAGAAGCACCAATGGGACGACAGCTTACAGTAACCTTTCTCCTGTACATTGAAACAGTATAAAATATAGGTAATTTTCATGTGCATTAATTCATGGATTGTCTAACTTGTGAGTCAGTTCAGCAAAAGGTGACACAAATAGGTAGCATTTGCCCTAAAACAGGGTAAAACTTTTTTTGTTATACTAATCTACAAAAAGTGGTTCTATATATATATTCTTAATGAGAAAGTGAGCCACCTAAAATGGCCTTATCAAAAAACTTTACACTGCCTGAAAAATGTAAAAACTATTACAGACCTCTAGAGACTTAAAATCAGACAGTTCTTCATTTCAAACTGTTTTGGAAGTAGTCTGTTAGAAACCAACATTCTGTGCCTCTGGACACATATTGCTATTGTCATCAGTGACCAGCCAGAATGCCAATCTCTGTATAATACTTTCAAGTCTGTTTTTTTAAAACACAAAAAGAAAAAAAAAGAAAAAAAAAAGAAATAAAAAAGAAAGAAAGAAAAGGAACAAATTAAAAACCCTAACAAAACATTTTGCCACAGGTTGTGTGTGCGTGCGTGCGTGTGTGTGTGTATGTGTGTGTTTAATAATCCTATCATTAATTTGACTAATAATAAATTTCAATCTTGCATAAATGCAGCAATGCTTTTCACATTGACTTCCCAGAATTCATATAGCTAGATGAGGTCACATGCAAATTTCAAAGGTTCAAACTATAGATCAAAGGTCAGTAGGAGAACCAAATTATGATGTGAGGTCAGAAAGACATCAGAAACAATGACGGGACGATGAAACTGTTTTTTTTATATATATATATAAGACGCCACAGGGACATGCTAGGCAAACGATGAGCTAACAGGCATGAAGATGTCTAGGGAAAAACAAGGAAGAGGAAAAAAAGTTACGGAGAATCTATGCAGCAGAAACAAAATCATTTTTAATGGGTGCAGGAGAAAAAACTAATGCAAATCTTTCATCATTAGAATCTCAGCCATTTGCGCAATTTGCATTAACTGTACACTTGGTCAACAACGGCACAATGAGGGTACCCCCCAAAAGGAATCCATCTGAAAGGAGTTAGAGAAGATGGATTCCTGTTTTATTTGGGGAGGGGAAGGTGGAGGGGGGGGAGGTAAAGAACCAGTTTCAACAAATGTCACAAAAGGAAAAGGTGCTGCGTAGGAGCGGGTCGGGAAGGGGAGTGGGAAAGAGAAAGAATAGCCGAAGACGACCAAACTTTTAAACTAGGTAATGGAAACTACAAACAAGATAACCAGACAAAATACAAACAGGAGGATATAAAAGTATGAACCATAAAAGATGTAGGATTCAACGGTGAAAAAGCACCCATTCTTGGCACATATACTCCCGAGACTACTTCAAAAGGATCTAGCTAGCAGAGAGAGCTGCTCTTTAGTAATCCAATAAGTTAACAATAGGCAATAAATAACTTCCATTATTTCTGAGGCAGTAAAAATTTTTGTATAAAAATAGAAATGCTTTTTACAAATAAAATTTACAGGCCTGTGGCTTTCTTTTGTTATCTATTATTATTTATTATTATCATTATCATTATTATTAAATGTTTATCTTTCAAGAAACATCAAGTATTGTCACTCTTTTTATTTATTTTAAACCCTGTAGCTTTAGAAACAGATCTCTATGTCTTTTTTTACACTAGCTCTAAAAAAAAAAAAAATCTCCTAAGAACTTAAAAGAAAATAGAAATAAAAAGCCAACAAGTGAAATATATAAAGACGACCAGTGTTTTAACAGGAGAACATAACATAATGTCAATCTGAAGCTCTAAGAACCAAAATAATAATAATAATAATATTCAAGCCCCTTAATAAGAAGCAAACTGAATGAAAAGAAGTGGTGTCATTTCTTAATGAGTTCCTTTCCTGGCCCAGGGCCACTGTATAAACCTATAAACTGCTGGTGCCCTTTGGATAAGTCTAGGTCCAGATGTACAACCGCTTTCATTGTCCCCATCAAAAGAATTAGGACACCAGGCAGAAAAAGTGAAAACTGCAATTTTTCTTTCTTGACAATTTCAGCTATTAAGATTTCAGGGGCATGTGCATGTTTTCTTTTTTAAGAACAATTAATTTTTTTTTTAAATCGAAGATAAATATCGAAAGTACTGTACACAATTCAGTACTTATGTAGTTAGGATAGCCAAGTTTCCTTTACTGGCAGGTGGGGAAAATGGAAGCAGTCTTGTCAAAACAGCTGTCTTTTGGCGGTGGTTGGCAATGTGTTGTTACGTTCTTTCTCAACTCCCACCGCCGCCACAAGGGAGGGTGGGTTTGCTCAAGGGACTTACCCTAAGAAATCTAAATTAAGAGCAGTGAGCTTCTGGGGTAATGATCAGTAAGGTTTGCTGTCATTTTTGGAGCGCTTCAGTTGAACTTTCAAGCGTTTCATGCCAATCTGAAAGCCATTCATAGCTTGTATAGCAGCTTGTGCAGAGACAGGATTGTCATAGCTAACAAAACCTACAATACATAAAATTGGGGTTGGGGTGGAAAAAAGGAAGGGAAAGCATTAGAATGAGTGAAAAATATAAAATATTTTAAATAATTGTTCCTATTGTTCTTGTACTACGTAGAGAATATGGATTGATACATATTTTTCTGCCATTTCTAGCACACGCATTCCTTTTGTTTTCCATTTACTATTGTTAGTTCATTTCATTTCCCATTTTTGTTAATGTTTCATTCATTTTTCAATTTCCATTTATTTCTGTACTGATTACAGTGGAGGCCCAAACTGTCTGCTAATGTCTATAACGTTGGTGTTTTCTGTTCAAATGGTCTATTTTTCATATTTTCAGGCATTGTATTACTCCCCAGAGACACAACTGCCAATTTTCAGACAGATTGGACATATAGCCTCCATTTTATGAGCAGTTAAAAGGAGTGATATTCTCTAAGCTTCCCACTGGTTCATGCTTCAGTTATCCCAAATACTCTATAACCAACCTAAGGGCATTCTTGTCATACCTCATTCACCAAAGCAATGGCAATTTTGTTACATATGTACATATGCTTTTATCCTGCCTTTCCAAAAAGGCTAAAGTTACTAACAAAGAAGTAAAATATCAGTAAAAAATATGATTTAAAATGCTAATCAAAGATAATAAAAATTAATTATTTTAAAGGAAGAAACAGAGGTGAAATATAAAGCCATAATGAAACCAATATAATCTAGGCAAGACAATTCACTGAAATTTTAAAAGATAAGCCTTCACAACTCTTTCCTTATCCAATGATAAATTCCCTTTCCAATATGTTTAGTTGCTTATTTAATTAATTTATTCATTTATATCCTGTACAAAGCCATTAATAAAAGTATAAGGTCATTTTAAAAGTGATTAAACAATTTATGAAGTTAAAACAGTGAACATTAAAAACATTCAGAGACATAACTGTTTTAGTCTGGTACACTAGTATACAAAGAGATCTTTTAGCACTGTTGAGACTGACTGAATGAACTGGGTCTTTCACTCACTTAGTGCCAGAGCAGTTGGGCAGGAAAAAGCGGCTCGATCATTATCTGGAAAAGGGTCAAAACGCCACTGTCCGCACTGCCCACACCAAAGGTGTCTCAAACATGGCTGTCTACATCCCAGGGCATCAAGCCGTGCCATGTGGTTATTATTTTTTTTGCCAGCAACCTCCAATTATGTCCCTCTTCCTTCCCAGTTGCCATTCCATTGGATGTTGGCCCATATGATTGTCCACACAGTCGCACGTGCGATGCACCACCTGTACAATTCACTGGAGCATTGTTGTGTCCGTTGATACATTGGCAAAGCACAATCATGGAGGTACTCCATTCTCCCCTGTTGGACTGTCTGTTTTGTGCATGTTGTAATTACACCCATCACATTATTGGTGAATGCGTTTTTGCTTTCCTGCAGTCCCATACTAGCACTGGGCCATTTATATGCTGGTGCAAAGATGTGTATTTTCTGCCTTGAGTTGGAGTATGCCAGGTTCTTTTTGCTCCAGTTTTTAGCCCTGGAGCACAACTTCATTTTGCTTTCAACCAGATTTCGCCTTGTGTGCCATCCAATTTTCCCACCTTCAAGGTGGCTGGAAGCTACTGTATTTTGCCCATGTGTTTCACCCCTGTGTCTCTAAGGTGCTACAAGATCCCTTTGCATATTAAAAAGAATAAAATTAATTAAAAGAGCATATTTGTTGTTGTTTCCCTTCATGTCATTTCCAATGTATTGTGACCATATAAACTTAAAGAAACAGCATGACACAGCATTAAATCCCACCCTAGTCAGGTTTTAAAAGTCTGACAGCATAAAAATGTTTTGACTTGCTAATGGAAGGAGAAGAAGGTCTTGATATTACAGTCATTGGAGCTGTTGCAACAAGGGAGTTGTGTGTATGCTCCCCAGTTAACAATCTGGCTACAGCTCTTTGAAACAACTGAAGTTCCTGAGCACTTTTCTCAAAGGCATCCCCATGCAGATTACATTACAGTACTCTAAACAGGATGTACCCAAGGCATGTACCGACATGACCTGGTATATTTTAATTTATTCAGACCAATGTGTTATCCATGCCAGCTGAATTCACTCTAAACTACACATATAGTAAAAGAGGTCACAGAAAGTTAAAAGCCTTGATGGTGCCCCCCCCCCCCCGGGGGAAAAAGCTCATTTGAAGCTTTCTCCCTCTAAAGTAAATCCATTTATCTTTATATAAAATTTTAAAACTTCATAGAATCATAGAGTTGGAAGAGACCACAATGGCCATCCAGTCCAACCCCCTGCCATGCAGGAACTCTCAGGAACTTGTCATTCAAAAAAATAAAAATATGCAGCCCAAATTAATATATTCTCCAACATTTTACAGATTAAAGGTGGGACAAGCTAGGTGATACTGAAGAAATTTGCTTTTGTGAGGATATACAAGGAAGGGTAAGATTCTGCCTTGTCCTCTCTACTTCACCCTGCAGAGAAGTTGCATTTTAAACTTAGTATGCAGGAACTGAAGTAAACTGAGGACAAAGAGGGAAAGTGGGGAGAGAAAGTAGGACGTCTTTAAAGTATGTGAAAAATTGGGATGAGAAACGATTAATAAGACTTTCCCTGTCAAATTCAGACAATTGGAGTGTATGCAGTAATTATATTACTCTTAACTGATATTTTCTCCAAACAAGAAATCTTACATGTGTCAACCATCTTTTGAGAACTTTCTTAACAGTTGCTATTATAATTTCTGATAAATATACCTAGATTCTCCCATGTTTATTTATTTAAAAGATTTCTAGAATGCTCTTCTGGGTGAAAAGCACCACTGCAATCCTCAGTAAGTGAATTACATTGCACTTTCAAATGTGTGTCTGTGTCTATGCCTTGAAGTTGCCTGTCAACGTATGGTGACCCCATGAATTTCATTGGATTTTCTTAAGCAAGGAATACTGGGAGGTGTTGACCTATCCCAAACTATAAAAACAGTAAAGAAGATCCAGTACATAAATAATTTAAATAAATCAGAGAGCAGGAACAACAGCAATACCTAAACCCTACTTTAAAGCTGAGCCTACTGAACCAGACCAAAATAGTCCAAAATCTTCCTGTAAATCCTAAAAGCAAAGGGAGACATATCCATTAGTTAAAATGATAGTGACATCCACACTTTTGACATCCTGGCTTTTGACTATCTCCTTCTTATGTCAAACATCAAATGGTTTCAATTATTCAAATAGCTCTCAAAAGCCACCTTCAACCTGAATAAATAGAGTTGGCTCCTGATTTTTGTGACAGGAATGCAAATTAAATGTGGGATTTTTATGAGCATGGCTCTTTCTCTCACTAATTTTTCTATCAGGCATAGGATAGTGTACAGTAGGTTCTTGATTAAAACTACAAGTAAATATCACCTCCTTTCCCCATTGACAGATCAAGTAGAAGTAGCAAGGTTTACAGTGTTTGTGTGTATTTCTCCAAAATGAACCATAACTCTTTTTGCTCCAATGTGTTACAAAAAGTTTTCTTTTTGCCTGGGTCTGATGCAAAGGTTAGCTGGGGAGGGAAAGCCGCCTGGGACCTAAGCATGTGGCTCTGCTCATTTCACCACTGAGGAATATGGTCCCTTTCCTAAAAACAGCAAAGGGTTGCAAGATGAGAGGAGGGAAGGTGGCAGGTTTTCCATTTGCCTTTATACAGTCTTTTAATGTACAAGTGGATCCCTCCTCATCAGGCTGAAATGTTGGTATGACAAATACTTGCATAAAATAGCTTACAGAAACCTTTGCTAAAGATGTAGGTGACAGAGAAAATTTTGGGAGTGGGGTACTGGGTGAGATGCTAGATGGCAACCTACTCCTTCAGTTTCCTCCCTTAAAAGTTTTCATAGCACTATATACGTTGGGTTTTGACATGCCTGCTGACACTTTCTCTCGTGCAAAGTTTATGCAGCTTGGAATATACTCATACAGGCATGGGAAATCTTGAATTGGAAAAGGAAGGAATCATAATTTGTCAGGTATACTGTCAATTTTTTGTGAGAAAGCCAGAAAAAAAAAGAAGGGGAAAAGAAGAAAAAAATCTAATTGCATAGTTTTTCTTAACCCAGGAGAGAGAAAGAATTTAATGCAATTTGCAAGTAATTAGTTAAACACGGAGAGTTTTCTTACACAAAAGATAATATTTATGTGTCCGTAATAAGGTAGCTTGCTTGCATAATAAATGGCATTCCTCCACATAGGATGTAATGAAGCTGACACTTTGCTGTGCTTTAATTTATTCCATTTTTTAAAACTGATTGAACTGCATGTTCATGTACATTTTGGAGATACAGATTGCTGTTGGAGGGTGTTGTTGTGTGTGTGTGTGTGTGGAGGAATCATAGAATCATAGAAATTTAGAGTTGGAATAGACCACAAGGGCCATCCAGTCCAACCCCCAATGACAGACTTGGGTTTCTCATGGAGTTTTCACCACCCTTTCTTCCTTCACTATAATATTTACAGAGCACAAAATATAGAAATACACTCGCCACTCCTTTCTGACTTAAGCTCTGCAGTCTTGAATATTCATGGAGGGGTGACCTCTGGTATTTTCAATGGGACATGCACCCGCGGCACCCACCCCATTCAAGCCTATTGGACTTGAATATGGTGAGTCTCCATTTTCATGGGGGAGGGGTCCGGAAGAAATTCCCAGTGAAAACTAAGTGCAGATTGCACTTTTACGAGGAGTACAGAATGATGCAGGTACAAGATGATGGAAAGAGTCTTGCACTCATATCATTTAAGCCAATGACCAGTGCCTTTGGTTTATCTACTGGGTAGAGATAATGCCATAATAATTTAATTTCCATTCCTGATGTTAGAAACAAATATTTGTTACTGGGGGCAAGACCTCATATAGCTGCAGAAATAAAATGATAGTTATCAGATAAGTTAAAAAGAATGCAAATGGATGTGCTAGTTGATGTAAAACCAAACACACAGGCATAGCAATGGTTCTGTTTTGAATTATATCAGATAAGTGATTGCTCAGTTAATCCTTTTCAATTAAATTAAGACCTAATTAAAACTGGCATTGTGAAAACAGCATTTCTACATATCCTGCACTTGATTTGCCAGCATCTGGGAAGGGGAGGGTCTTTGTGTATTAAAACTACATACCAAAGCATTTGCTCAAATTGGTCTGTTTGTCAATGAAGACCTTAGCAGAAATAACATTCCCAAAAGGCATGAACATCTGCAGAATGTCCTGGTCTCCAAACTCCTGTGGAAGGTGATAAATGAAAAGATTTGCTCCTTCTGGACCTTCAAGAAAAGGGAGAACAAATGTTGACATGAATTTTAACAAAAGCAATGCAATGTCATTTGCCCTTCCTCTTACCCTGTTTCCCCGAAAATAAGACATCCTCAGAAAATAAGACCTAGTAGAGGTTTTGCTGAATTGCTAAATATAAGGCCTCTCCCGGAAGTAAGACCTAGCAAAGTTTTTGTATATAAATATATATACAGTATATAATAAATGTTCAATTTTTTTTGTTCAACAATAAATGTGAATTCTTCTTCATGGAAAAATAAGACATCTCCTGAAAATAAGACCTAACACATCTTTGAGAGCAAAAAATAATATAAGACACTGTCTTATTTTTGGGGAAACACGGTACTACAACATCACGTATAACAAACATGGTACTACAACTACAGGTTGAGCCTTCCTTATCTGAAATGCTTGGGACCAGAAGTATTTGATTTTTTTTTTATGTTGGGATACATGTATTTGCATATTATGTACAAAATGAGATATCTTGGTGATGGGACTCAAGTCTAAACACAAAATTCATTTCTGTATACACCTTATGCACATCAGGTTTCACTGGAAACAAAGGTGGTGGACATAAACTATTTGAAAGCAATGGTGTCTGTTTTGGATTTTGGAGTATTTTGGATTTGAGAATTCCAGATAAGGAAGACTCAACCTTTCCTGTAACTTTAGAAATCTTGTTAAACTTTTGTAATCTGATCACCACCAGAATTTACTGGATTGGACTCAGAGAAGCCCATCTTTCTTGACTCCTCCATCAGCAGCCCTAAAAAGCTGCTGTTCTTGATCGAGGAATTGCAGCTTTTTTGGACTTCTGGGCTGGCATGGGATGTGCAGACAATGGAGAGGGGAATTGGCATAATTGGGGAAGGGAAAGTAACTTTTGCATGCATAGACATGATAAAACAGACACAGCTAAATTTTTTACATTTTAAATTTTTTTATAAAGTTTTATAATTAAACTATCAATAAAATTAAATAGCAGTTTAAAAAAAAACAATTAAAAAAAGACAACAACAAATGCAGCTTAAGTCTCCCTGATCTGAAATTCTTGAGACCAGAAGCGTTTTGAATTTCGGATTCCCGCCCTCCGCCCAAGGTTTGGAATATTTGCATATACCTAATGAGATACCTTGGAAATGGGACCCAAGTCTAAACATGAAATTGATTTATGTTTCATGCACATCTTATATACAAATAACCTGAAGTAATTTTATAAACAGCATTTTTAAATATTTTTGTGCATGAAACAAAGTTGAAATCTAATTTTGTATTTTGGGGAATTTTGTATTAAGGAATTCTGGATAAGGGAGACTCAATCTGTATTTTATGTGCATAGTCACCAGCCAGGCTTCTGTGACATTTAAATGGCCCATTGCTGCTTTACAATATACAGTTTCGCACAACACATTAGATAACTTTACTTGCCAGTCTAAAATTAACTACAAATTATATAACGGGTACACCATCCCTATTAAAACTATAGAATTCCTTTGAGAGCAGAGAAATCAAAATTCCTTTGAGAGTAGGGAAAAGAAAGAGGAAGGAACAGTAGCAGAGGAGGGGAGAGGGAAGGCCTTCCATTCACCTTGCAATTAGCCTTAATTTATTCTCATTGTTAACTTACTAGAGTTTATTTTGCTTTAGTGGCACTAAGCATGAAACAATCAATCATTTATTTGCTTCCCATCAAGATCGACAATTAAATAAAGAATCCTTCAGTGTGGTGACAACAGGTCTTGCCATTAACCTCCAAGAATTATCTAGCTGCAAAAGCTCCATGTTTGCAGTATATATGGAACTCAGATAGAGGAGCAACTTCCACACAAGAAATACATTTTTCAAGTGAACACATTTTATGGATAGTCTTAACTACAGGTACCTGGGAAGCAGAAACATTATATGAATGTTCACATAAAGAATAGGACGTAAGGTTTCTGGAAAAAATTGAAATGCTTACTGATTTCCTGTATCCTCTCTATGCCTATGTGTCCATTCATGTATACAAACAAGCAGGTCTTACCACCTTCTGAATCGGTCACTTTGAAAAAGTTGGGGAGCCTGGCCCATTCTCTTGGAATGAGAAGTTCTGTAGGAGTTGGGTCTGACAGAATAGCAGCACCACACTTTTTGAGATTAATCATAATGAATATATAGATCTCACTGAGAGGCAGGTCTTCAAATTAATATCAGTTTCCCCTACCTCTCATGCTTGCCATGGTGAATGATAAATGTAGCAAAAATCAACATTGCAAAATGAGATTAAGCAAAATGAAATTTAAAAAAGTTTAATCTCATTTATTGTTTTTAAAGGAAACATTTATGTATTTTTAGTCACACATTTTTATAACTGTTTTTATAAAAATCACAGTAAGTGTTGCGACTGCCATGAAAGGTCAGGTTATAATTCTACTTAATTACTTACTTACTTAATAATAATGACAATGATAATATAATAACTTTGGAGACTGGCTAAATCTCAAGTCTGTTGATGTTCACACTGTATCATTGAACTTGTCCTTGCCTTCTTTTGTGCTTTTCATTTCTTAATCACCTAATCTCTTACCTTCTTTCTGGCTGCCTGCAGCACTTTGTTGTTGTAACAGACTTTGACTGTACAGTGTTGGCAGTGCCGCCGCGGCATACTGCTGGATTCCTGAGTAGGCTTGGGTGAGGGCATCCATTGTGCCAGCTGTACCATTCGTCAAGCCTGTTGCACCAAGTCCTCCATTCAGGGCGGCCATACCTGAGAGCATTTGAGCAACTTTACAAAAAACCCAACAATAGAGAAAAGAAATTGCACTTATTCATTAGTGCTTTCCAAATGTTGTTGGCATTAATATGACACCAATGACAATGGCTGTTCATGCAAAAAGTTTGGACACTTCACCAGATGGCACGGAGAGAACAATAGCAGCAACAGTAACAGCATCACACACAAAAAAACTAAGCACACAGAGACTTTGGTTAAGAATGGCTTTTAGCACCAACTCAGTTTCACATGCTAGCTGCTCCTGGTCAGTACTGGCATCACCTGGGTAGATCCACCACAGAATTCACTAACTACATCTTTGTCCTCACAGGTCTGTGTCGGTCCTTGTAGATTTGTGTTTGAGCAGATAGTAAGCAAAGTTAATTATAACTGAAAACTAGCAATAGTATGTAGAGAGATCTTGTAGCATGTTTGAGAGTAACTGAAAGAAAGAAGTTGGCAGAACGAGCTTTTGTAGAATTCAGTCTACTTCCTCAGATGTCAAAAAGCATCTGAGGAAGTAGACTGAAGTCTACTAAAGCTCATGCTGCCAACTTCTTTCTTTCATTTAGTCTCAAACGTGCTACAAGATTACATACTGATTCTACTGACTAACATGGCTATATCTTTGAATTCTGGAAACTAGCATGTCAGTGAGTGAGAGAGATTCCAGTTTAACTTTCTCCTTGCTACTCTGGGTTTCTATATATAAGGATTTTTTTTTAATGGAAGGACTATCTGAGAATAAAGTGGTGGGCCTGAACTTCAGGTTTAGCTGCGGAGGACCACTGTACCACATATAAAGCATGTACTTTATATGCAGAAGATCCCAGATTCAATCCCTGGCATCTCCAGTTAAAAGGATGAAAATGGCAGGTGATCAAAAGCAACTTTTTCTACCTGGACATTAGAGAACTGAATATCCTGAGTGTAATCTCAGTGCATTCATCATCTTCTTTTCTATAGTCTGTGTACGTGTAAAATTTCACATACAATCAGATCTCCATCTCCACACATTCTGCATCCACAGATTCAATCATCCATGGCTTGAAAATATTTTTCAAAGATTCAAAAAAGCAAACCTTGATTTTGCCATTTTATATAAGGGACACCATTTTACTACCCCATTGTATATAATGGAAATTGAGCATCTACGGATTCTGGTATCCATGGAGGGTACTGGAACTAAACCTCAGTGAGTACCAAGAGTCTACTATACTTAGGTTCTGTGTGGGAGAGCCAGCAAATGTAGGGAAGATGGAGTTTACAACCACAACCCATCCACCTGCCAACGACTCAAGTTAATTTATGAAATGATATGTTCTCCAATCAGTCTAAAAATTTGCCTTCTCATTTTACATTTTATTCACACTGGTGGTTGTTGTTATTGTGTTTATTACGTAGGTTAATTTTGTTGTAAATAGAATTTAACGAAGACAACAACCTAACTGTTCTGCTTCCCAGTTTAAAAATCCAGAATACCCCTTTTGGTCATGTGAATAAGGCTTCTAACAAACAAGATGATTTGGGATGTTGGGAAGAACAGCATGTATAGGACCCAGGAATAAATTGTAGAATGCGGGTTTTGCCTATGTAAGGGCTCTGTCAACAGCTTTCTCCTGAAATACCACTGTGAAACTATGATGAATTGCTGCCAGTTGAGATAGACACAGTTGGGTTAGAAGGATGAATGGTCTGATTTATATAAAGAATGAATTTAAGTCTGGAAAAATCAGAATGTGGGTGAAACTGAACTGGACAGAAGTTACATATCCAGTTATAAAGGTAACAGGGATAGGGCTCCCTCTTGCCTGTGATTCTTGCACACCTTTTACTGATTGGAATAGTAATAAGACTTCATAAACCAAGTGTCTGTCCCACTACAAGGCAACCTCACATACTCACAGAGGTTTCCGAATTTTATTAAGTGTCAACTACATTGAAAGTGATGCTAGGGGCAATATTTCAAAGAATGTTCAAGGAAATGCCTTGAGGGAGAGTGTTAAGATATGTTTTTCTCTCTCAATCTCTCTTTCCAAAAAAAGAAAGAGAGATGGAGAGAGAGAGAGAGAGAGAGAACAGTGACATACGTAATATTTTAAAATAGGACTGGGAGCTGACAGCAAACATTTGGGAACAACCCTAGCAGACAGAAAAGAAATAAGATGACCTAATATTTCTCCTCCCCTTCGATTGATGAAGACATATTCTAGGACAAAGTACTCCTATGATTATTTGATAATTGGGTCCCCTCAGAGGAGTCTTCCTTCCATATCTGCAACAGTCTTTTTCAATTCAGTGCATTACATTGTACTTTTAAAAATAAGTATCATTCAGACAGTGTTATCACTTGGCAGAGATGTGATATATCACAGCTTTTTAAAAATAAGGTGTCTTGCACCTGATATTTGTGGTATTGTGGAAAAGGGTGTGGGCTAGGGGTGAACTGGAAAAGAAATGCTGGTGTTTGACAATATTAACACATAATGCAAATAAGGGGGAACAGATAGGGGAAAATAACATATTTTATGCCCACCACCCTGTGGGAATTTTTAATTTACAAGTAACAACTTTACAATAGCTAATTAGGGACACATTTAGAAGCTGTGGCTTAAGGAATCTGTAAAGTAACTGTAGAGAGGAACTGCAGGCTTCTGTCTAGAGAAATGAGCTGTTGGAAGCATTTCTTTCTCATTCATATAGGGACAACCTGAAATATTGGCAGTTATGTCTCCACTCTTGACTTCTCCAATACCACGAGTAAGCTGCACTGTAGAGAGATGCATAACAGCCAACATGCACTTAAACTCCCAAGGCAGATCTGGGCAGAGTAGCAAGTGAAGCACTGGAGATCCATAGTCAATGCTGTGTTCTCCAGTGTCTCTATACATGTCTCCCAAAAGGGTAGTTTTGATCCCATCAGTCAAAGCCTTACCATTCCCCAGCCTCTGTTGTTGTGGGAGATCTACTGTTGTCCTCAGCCTACAGTGGCCCAGATTTTGAGTTCCACATGCAACTGGGAAGGTTAGGGATGAAGAGATAGAAGGAAATGAGATCCTATGAGGCAGATAAGGCACGTATCCCTATCAGGAACATTTAAGGGTGAGAAACCCAGAAACTGAACCTTAATTCCATTTATACCAACTACTCAGATAATATGAAAACTACTATCATTTTCATTATTTATGGGTCGTGGCAATGATGAAAAAGAATCCTATAAAAAGGGATGCATTCTTTCTGCTACATTTACTGCTCAAAATACCAAATCAAATGGGGAAATGCAAACACACTAGTCTTGTTAATGATACCTAAACGCCATATGTCTGGAATTAATACTATTTGCCTCTTCCTGGGGAACCATGTGAACTTTAGTTCAGTGAAAGCTGTTCACAAGGATTCTCTCGTAGAATTCTTTACAAACTACAATTCACAGAATTCTGGGGGGAGGGAAGGCTACCATGGCAAGCTAACTCACGGAGGGCTCCAGGTTCGAGGGGTCCTTGGCAGACTGCCCTTCTATACTGCCCTTCTATACTCTTCTATAGGCTGCCTTCTATACTAGTGGACAGAAACATTGCAATCACCATTGGTTGGTTGGGCTTTTTCTACTATTTTATTTTTTTACAGTCTCCTGAAATGATACTACAATAGGGATCATGTAGAAACTTTTGTGGCTCAAACCTAGTTGACCCAGGGCAGGTATCAGCACAATGATGGATTCATTTAATAGGACAGTCCCCTTGCTGGGTGTTGATGATCAGCTAGGGGTAACTGAAGCATGATGAAAATAATTTACAAAATATCAGCTGGAGCAAAGTAGCAAGTAACAAGAGAAACATTAGAATGCAATATTTTTTCCCTTATTTCTGTCTATATGGCCATATTATGCTTGCACTTTTAACACTTGCATTTTGTGTTTTTTATATACAAGGACCCATGTGAGTTCCCATTATTTTTTTTATAGATACCCAGTAGGTTTTTTCCATCTTTAACAGAACCCTTCTCCAAAGTCTTCACAACAAGAGGTTTACAAGACAAAAAAGGACAGATAACAAAAGACAAGAAAATTGTCATGCAGAGAACTGAAGCAAGCAAGTTATACTGAGGAGGACATCCATTCCTCTGGATACACCGTGATAGACTAAAGACTGGTGATGGCCAAATACATTCCCTGCATTGCAGAAAGAAATGCAAGGAACAGCAGCAGCTAGAAGTTACCAAGGAAATGGAAAAGTCAACCAAATCACCCCTAGCTTCAGTCTTAGGTTTGGATCCACTTTTTCTGTGGTTAAAACATTGACTGTTGTTGGGTTCAATAGCAAAGAATATAAAGACTGTTCTGCTTGCCTGCTGGCATAGTCAGTACTGTACTAACCAAAGCACTTCTTCAGACTATTAAAATGTGGCTTGTCTCTCCACCATGAGAATGGAAAAGAGCTTCAGGATCACATACCCTCCATATCTGCTATGGCACATAGAATGTGATGTATGAACCAATATGTATCCACGCAGAAGTTTTCATATTTGCAAGGGGAGGGATGAAGCAACCATAAATTCTTGACAAAGCCCTTCATTGCCAACACCCCAAATCAGAGGCATGAAGTAGACTGAGGGGCTGGTAGGTATATAGCCACGTGAACTGAGGTCCTGAGACTATGTGCGGTGAAAACAAATAAACAAGGTAAGAACTAAATAGAATGGCAACACAATTTTTCCCCTCAGTTGTGGGAACACAAAATGAGACTCAGACAATTGCCATAAAATTAAACACAAATTCTACACATTTACTAATATGGATACAAATGAGAGACCAGTTTTGTGAACCTTTGTTAGAAATGCAGTTGTTTAATGTTCCTTTCATGTCTATATACATTACTACCTACATAGCATACTCTGTACATCTGACAAAGAAGGCTTCTGATCACCAGCTAATCCTTAATCAATATTTCAGTCGGTATCAGGGCCAGGAACACTAATGACATCATGGAACTTAGAGCCAATCTAGACATTGACTGTTATGTACCATGTATGTGCATGTGTGTATAGTTTTCCTCTAATTAACTGAAAATGAAAGAGCAATCTTACTTGGAATTCTGCTCACAATAAGACAGGACTTATCTCTTCCCTCTCTTGCCCAATTAGCAATCTATGTCTCTGATGCTTAAAAAATGTCATTGTAAGCACAACTACTTTCTTTGGGCTAAAACAGTGGTTCCCAGCCATTGGTCTTCCAGATGTTTTGGACTTCAGCTCCCATACTTTCTGACTGTTGGCCAAGTTGGCTAGGGGTTCTGGGATCTGATGTCCAAAACAAACGGAGGGCCAAATGTTGGGAACCACTGGTCTAAACCTTGATCACACTGCAAAGAGAAGAGACAAGGCAGGTTCTATGTCCCATGAAAGATTCAGGCTCTCGTCTAAAATTAATCAAGGAAAACAATATATATAACCAAGTGATACATATCAAGGGAATGCCCAGTTTGGCCCAGTTTGATTTGGGAAAATGCTTTTTTTAAGAGTTAAAGAAAAGAGAGAACAAGAGGTCATAAAATGCGTAGTACAGATGGCCCTCCATATTTGCTAGGGTTAGGGCACAGGACTCGCTTGAAAGTGGGGAAAAAACTGCAAATAAAAAAACACTTTTTTATCATCACAGAGAACACCTCACTAAGAATCTCTATGTCTTCTGGTGCAACTCTGTGGTCTACATCTGCTGGAAGCTGACCACAGAGTCATGCTGGAGGACTTACAAATACCTAGAGAAGTGTTTTCTCTAGGAGTATCTAGGTTTTCCAGCATAACTCTTTGATCAACTTCCATAAGAGTCATGCTGGAGGAGCTAGAGATTACTACAGGGAAAATATTGATCAAATCTGCAAAAAAATCAAATTCACAAAATTCAAAGCCATAAATGTTGAGGGCTGCCTGTAATTAGAATGCGGTGCACAGGGAGACATTGCTTATCTCTTCTCTCTCTTACTAAGAATGTAATGTGTAGTTTACCCCTGGTGGTAGATCGATATAAAGTAAGGGCTCTGTGGGTCTTTTGGAGCCCTGGGGACCATGCTGAGTGTAAAATACGGTCATACCTACATAGCCTTATGGCAAATACAGTCAGCCCTCTGTATCCATGGATTTTTTAATCCACAAATTCAAGCATCCATGGTTTAAAAATATTTTTAAAATATATAAATTCCCAAAAGTAAACCTTGATTTTGCAATTTTATATAAGGGACACCATATTACTATGCCATTGTATTTAGTGGGACTTGAGCATCCACAGATTTTGGTATTCATGGGGGATCCTGGATCCAAACCCCAGTAGATACCAAGGGTCCACTGTACACCAGTAAATCTCTAAGAGAATATTGCAGATTTTCTGAAAAATGTTGCTAAGGACTAATACAGCTAGCCTCCTGAAATGCATTTGTGAAGCAACACCTATACTTCTTTGTTTAAGGCCTAGTGACAAGAGGAAATTGGACTCTGGCATATTGCAGAATAGTTTTCCAGATATCGTAGAGGCCCATTGTAATCCCATTATCTGAAATGTCTGCCACTACACATCGAGGATTAACTTATTACAGTTGCTGCCACCATTTTCTTAATCTTGAAAGCACAGTGAGAATTCTAGTGAGATGTCTGGCACGAACAGATGAGTTGATCTCTGCATGGTCTCATTGGGATATGGAAAGGTGTGCTAGACTGGGTTGTAGATCTCTGCTTTAACAGTTTTGAATAGATGCATCCCCTTTTCATTCATGTCTAGGCAATGATGTGATGCTGGATTGTTTTAGGATATTTTAATGTGTGCTGGGTTTATAGGCTTTGTTTTAGTACTGTAAGGTGGGGCCACAGAGTATGGTCTATGGACTACATGTAGCCCTTGTGTGGCAGTTGAAGCTCACTAAAGATCACTGGTCCCACCACCATGTGTTAAAAAACTTTCAAGCAATCCCCTTTCCCCAGACTACGCAACTTCCCTGTTAAACAGAGAGGTTTTCTCTCATTCCAAAGCCTTCCTCTGATACCCCTAAAGCAAAAAAGGCTGAATATTGCCTAAATCCAAACTAGAACTGATGTGACATAACTTTCAGTTGTGCTGAGTGTGCTGGTGCTACCCACTGGGAGGAGGGTACAGGGGCAAAAACTGGTTCCCACACTCTCTGCAGTTGCTCACCCCTATCCTAGGACTTATTATTTCACTATGGGAGCATGGAGTAATTTGAATTGGTTGTATTGTGTGTGTATGGTGGTGTTATTTCTTTCTGCATTACATAATATAACTCACTATTCTGGTTTTCTGAAAATATTCTTGATAAATTGACTTTGTTCCTGGTCCTCACCTCTGTTTAGAGTGCTTTTCAGGTTTTTACTTTCACCAGAAAATGCTCCCAGCTAGATTAGATCTATGGAATCAATTGTTGAATGATGAATCAACACGTATTGTTGTGTGTACCTTCAAGTCATTTCCAACTTATAGTGAGCCTAAGACAAACCTATCACAGGGTTTTCTTGGCAAGATTTGTTCAGAGGGTCCCCCCCCTTGCTTTCCTTTGAGACTGAGAGAGTGTGACTTGCCCAAAGCCACCCAGTGGGTTTCCATAGCTTAGAGGGGATTTGAATCTTGGTCTTCAGAGTTGTAGTCCAATGTCCAAACCACTATACCAGGCTGGCTCTTGTGTCAACACATAGGTAAATCAAATTGATTCAGTGAGTTTATTTTATTTGTGACTATCAATAAAATTTATGCCTGAATATGTGGTCTGATCTGAAATTACATTCCTCTCTTTTACTGACTGCCTGGAGTCCCAGTTTTGGGAGAAAGGTAGCACAGAAATAAATGTACCGTCCTCCCGCCACATTCGGAGCCTTGAGATTTGCCATTTCAATTATTCGTGAGGTCAAGGCCTCCAGTCCATCAAGACCCCTTCCCTCCCCGATCGCTCCGTGGGCAGCCCAGGGAGGTAAGGACTCTTGGGGGGCTGGAAGTTCCTCCTGCCTTTCCCGCTTGTATTGCTCCCTGGTGAAGGTAGCAATCTGGCTGAGAAAGGGGCAGAGATCCAGTTAAAGGGATAGGAAGGTGGGAAAAAATGGAGTGCAGCTCCTGCTCCTCTTCCCCCACCTGCCCCCCTTTTAACCAGCTTCTCAGTAGGGGGAGTTATTCATGGTTTTTACACATTCATGAGGGTCTTGTTCCCCTAACCCCTGTGAGTGTGGAGGGAGAACTGTAATAATAAAATTGCAATAGTACTGGTGATAATAGATAGATGGCCCACAGTTATAGTAACAGGACGGCAAAAACAAAACCCTGAATATACCGTATATACTCAGCTATAAGTAAAATAAATTATGCCCCAAAATTGACCCTAAAATCCTGGGTTGACTTATTTATGGGTCAATACAGTAATACTGCTTAAAAGGGTCCTGAAAGAAGCACTATTCTGTGTGCCGGGATAGTGATTCCTGAAAGAGCTGCCCAGGCAAAGAGAAAGAGAAAGAGAGAAAGAGGTGATTCCATTCACAATTGGATGTTAAAGCCTTCTCTCCCCACCGGATACCCTATTTTCCTCCACTTCCTTCCCTTCTCAATCCAATTAAAACCTTCACCTCCAGTTCAACTCTATGGCCAGCTTCCTCCAGAAACCATTCATTTCAATAGGGTTCACCTTTATCCACAGTTTCCCATTTCCATAGTAAATCTGGGAATGTAACCCCTGCAGATATGGGAGTCATACTGTAACTGTGAAGTTGAAGGGTTTCATGGCCAGCATCCATAGATTTTTGTGGGTTTTTTGGGCTATGTGGCCATGTTCCAGAAGAGTTTGTTTCTGACATTTCGCCAACATCTGTGGCTGGCATCTTCAAGATGCCAGCCACAGATGCTGGCGAAATGTCAGAAACAAACTCTTCTAGAATATGGCCACATAGCCCAAAAAACCCACAAAAACAAAACAAAAAAAATCGTATTATAATTGTTTCCTGAATACCATAAATAAAACTACCAGGACTAACAGAGGCATTCTACATACCTTTTTGGTTAATCACAGGTTTACTGCAAAAACAAGCTGCTGTTGCTATTGCTGCTGCCACTATTTTTTGTATTAACTAATACCAAGAGTAGCTACCACTAGCTCATACTAGGAGTTACTACTAACAGTAGCAATAGCAGGAGTTTCAACTTAAAACCATCTGCTTTCTTGAACCAGAAGAAAATGCCAGGACTCTTGGGAATCCATTCAACCTACCTATGTAAGGCCTAATAATGTGTACAGCCTATAAGAGAAGGTACAGCATTGCGAACAATTATTAACATTTGTGTTCTAAGGCATTATGATCTTGTAATTACAAACAAAACAAAACAAAACAAAAAAACCAAAAACAATTTACATCTTGGCACTGCAGATGCCCAGAACAGAATTATGCCAATTTTACCAGATATTTTGTACATGTGTACAAAATGTTGTACATAGTAACATTCACTATATTATAGTTGTTAATGTTCCTACGGTGATTGCAGGGAAATTGCTGGAGTGTCCACCACAGCAATAAATACTCACTGTTTACGGTACCTGCTAGTGCATTTATATTATTCAATCCAACAGTGGCTCCAGCCAGTCCTTGGAGTGTCCCCAGAGAAGTCAAAGAATTCATGGCTGCCCCAGCTGTGGAATTTGCCGTTGATGCAGCCACTAAAAGAGGGAAGAAAAAGATCAGTAAATGGAATGTCCCACCATAAATGTCACAAAGAGCTGGTAAGGAAATGCATTAAACTGACTCAATGATATGATGAATAAGAGCCTTTTATTTTCACTGACTATGCACATTACTTTGTGCATCTGGAAGTAAATCCCAGTGAATTCAGGCTTAATTTTGATTATACATGCATAGGATTGAACTGTTAATCTCTGATTCTAGTGCATGGCCTGAGATATGACAGAAGATAGCTTTTAGGTCAATGGTTTTCAACCTGTGGGTTGTGACCCCTTTGGGGGTCGAAATACCCTTTCACAGGGATCACCTAAGACCATCACAAAACATATATTTCTGATGATCTTAGGAACCAAGACAAAAATAATTTTTTGGTTGGGGGTCACCACAACATGAGGGTTACAGCATTAGGAAAGTTGAGAACCACTGTTTTAGATTTTTAGGTCTGCTTGTGAATAAAGTATTTTTGGATTTGTCAGGACATGCTGATTCATTTCCCCCCTGTTTTGTGGATTAATCAACAAATTGAAATAAAAAAACAATATTGAGGTGAATGAAACAATTTCAAAACAACCTTTGCCATTTTGAGCTAGGTCTTTCACTGTGGTTGCTACCACATTGCAGAATTAATACCATCTGACACTGCTTCAACTATCATGATTCCATGCTATGGAATCCTGGGATTTGTAGCTTGTTGTGGCACCGGAGCACCAGAGCTCACTGATGGAGAAGTCTAAATGTCTCACAAAATTAAAAATAACAGAATTCTGTAGCATTGAGCTATGACAATTAAAGTGGTGTCAAACTGCATTATTTCTTCAGTATAGATTCAGCTACATATCCCACAATGAAAAGTCACAACTTTCTTGCTGCAAATATAAAAACCCTAGATAACCCTGGTAATGTATTGGATTAGTAGGCTTTGAAAGCATAACAGAAAGCATACAGCAGAAACTGAGGATCAAGTCACATGAAACCCTCTTTGCGGACAAATGGACTTGTAATAGACATACAAGTGCAGACTGTTTACACACCAACCCTCCAGGATTGAAGAAAATAAAGTAGTGAAAGATATAGCACCTGTGTTGATTAATCACTTGTTAAAACCTCATCTAAATCCTACTATAGACCAGCAACAATTTGATGCTAGGCAGATGTGGGCTGATAAAAGAAACAGCAGCTTCTTGAGTCTAACTATGATATTGGAAGAGAATACTATTACTTTGCAATTGTACAACTATCAAAAAACTTTGGAGTAAGCTGCACTGGGCTAAAAATTAGTATATCGTTTCCTTAATGTGAGTGATTACGAAGATATATAGAAGCCAAGAAAACACACAAAATGCACAAAACTAGAACATGTCAGTTATAGAATGATAATATAATTAAGGAAAGAAAGCTGACTTGATTGGCTGCCACTAAGGACAGCACAGGAGGTAAACCAAAAGATGCTCAAGAAACTGTAATAAACAGTTATTATCATGGCAGGAATAATAGCAATGAAAGTCTAACTTCTAGCACTTCACAGAAAGAAAACCCCCCACCATGTATAAAACTCCTATTCTCTCACCATGCCAAAGAAAATAATGGTTTGTTTCTTCTCCCTCCAGTATGTATTTCTGATTGCTGTACTATATTAACTGTATTTTGCATTCTTTTTTTTTTTTTTTTTGTCCTACGAAGCTCCAGAAATTGGTCCATCAAGCTTGGTACTGCCTACACCGTCACCAAATGGAGGTTAATGAGAGGTTTCCAACAAACTTGAGTTGGTCATTGTTGTCTCCTCAGATGGAAGTATTTCACAGTCCTTCCTAGAATGCTAGGGATTTGAATCTGGGACCTTCTGCATGCCAAGCATGAGTGCTACCACTGAGTTATGGTCCTTCTCCCAAATATCAGAGATTCCAGATCTCATAGTGCTGAAGCATGGGGCTGGTTTAAAAATGGAATATAGAAAGCTGCCTTACAAGGAGTCAAATCATTGTTGCATCTATCTTGGCACTGTTTACTCAGACAGGCACAGGCTCCCCAGGGCTTCCCCAGCTTGATTTGGTGATGCCAGGAATTGAAATGTGTCTTTCTGTTGGCAAAATGTGTGTTCTACCTGTGTGCCCAAACTTTTCCCCAAAATATACATACACTTGCAGTGTGAGAAAGAAGGTATGGGGGTAGGCTATGCACTGCATAGCACTTTTATGTTTAATAATAATAATAATCATTATTATTATTATTTATAGCCTGCCCAATCACTAGGAATCCAGTTGGCTTACAACAGTAAAAATGCGTTAGAAATACAGTAAAATACAAATTGATCCCTTCCCAACCCCTTCCAAATGTTAAAACTGAAAGTAAATAATCAGAATTAAAAACAATAAAATACAATACAGAATAGGATAAAATTAAAAACAATTTGGCGGGTGGAGAGACATACATCACAAGATTGAAATCATATTCATAAACATACACAGGGGGAGAAAGCTAGGATTTATTAGCTAGGTTAAGAAGGCCTGCTGGAAGAGATATATCACCAAGACAGGTATGTAACATAGAGGCAAAGATATATATCACCAAGATATGTGTGTAACATAGAGGCAAAGGTGGGAATCATGCAGCAAGATGTTCTTGCACTGGAGCCTCTCAGCATTCCTAATAAAGATCTATGTTAGAATGGGTTGCTGCAGTCCAACAATATCTGGGGGTGTGCAAGGGTGCCCTCCTTGATGGAAGAAATGCCTCTGTGCGCTGCATAGGAAATTGGTCAAAACTACTGAAAACTGTCTACTAGAAAAGTCTTCCTGCTGACTTCATCTTCCATGCAGGTATTTATCAGCTTGGAGATGAGGGGCAGGCAAAGAAGCCCTTTGTGCTTGTAAGACAACTATGAAAGGCTCCAAATGCTGAAATAAAAAATAAGGATGAAATAAAATGTTCAACATAGGTTGCCCAGTCCCTTGGAATGGCCAACAACTGGGTAATTTGCTTCTACCTTATCTGAAGATTACATTGGTAATGGCTAACAGTGGCTGATACAATGATTCTTTTGTATTCACTGTTCAACTATTATTATTTTTAAAATCAAGCTGGATTACTTGCCTTTACAACATCTGATGTAAATTGGTTTTATGTGTCAGCTTGCACATTAAATGAAAAAGTACTTCTTTCACTTACATTTGTCTTTGGACATTCTACATAAAGTAAGAGACATGTTGCTAACCTTATTGGGTAGAGTCCCTCAGGTTCTCTGCTGGTATATTATAAATAACATTACATTACAGCCTTTTCCTAGGCACTTAGTTAATTAGCATTTGATGGATTAGATAGACTTTAATATGGCACAAAACATCTTGACCCACAAAAATAAAAGACTCTTCTCTTTTTCTCTCTCTCCCCCCCGCCCCCCCCGCTTTGGCTGAATGCCAACCAACTGAGAGAACTGTGAACACTTGGCACTTGCGGCTGCAATGAGCCACCTTAAGATGAAAACTCCTTGAGGGGTGCATTTTATTAAGCTTTAAATTAATTTTAACTACTTAGAACTCACCGTCTGCTCCTGGTCAGTGCTTTTGTAAATCAGTGAAGCATAGGAGAAAGCATGTCTACCTTGTCTGCAGCCAAGTTGACAGCAGCACTTGATAACTCCATGGCAGACAATAAACTAAGCAAGCTAGAAATACAGCTGCTTATAGTCTATGTTTGGGCCCAGTGTTTCTATCTGTGTGCAGATATGTAGTGAGCTTGTTGCATAGATTGGAAACAGGTATCAGCTGGCCCAGAGTATAGTTACAGTTTTTACTGATGAAACCCTATATAGCTCAGGTCCAGGTTGTCTGAAGGACCACATTCTCCCATATGATCCAATCTGTGTTTTGAGGTCTCTCTGTTCCAAACGCTCACAAGTACACTTACTGGGAGCAGTGGAGAGGGCCTTCTCAGTAGCTGCTCCCAAGATTTGGAATGCCTTCCCAGAGAGATTAGACCACCACTGTCCTTACAATCTTTCCAGGCCCGGGGAAGACCTTTTTATTCCTGCAGGGCTTTGAGGAAACAGGCCTTATACAATGGACCCTTGGTATCCACTGGGGTTTAGTTCCAGGACCCCCGTGGATAGCAAAATCCATGGATGCTCAAGTCCCATTAAATACAGTGGCATAGCAAAATGGTGTCCCTTAAATAAAATGGCAAAATCAAGGTTTGCTTATTGGAATTTGTGTATTTTTTAAATACTGGATGCTTGACTCTATGGATCAAGTATCTGTGCATGTGGAGGGCTCACTCTATAATGCACAGGATTTTCATAGAATCATAGAGTTAGAAGGGACCTTATAGGCATTCAGTGCCATCCCCCTCTTTTATTTTTTATTATTAATGGCTTTTGCTTTAGAGCATTTTAATGTTAACTTTTTAAACACTTTAATTGCTTTTTAATTTCTGTATGTTGTGAATTTTAACTATGTTTAACTCCTGTAAGCCAGTCTGAGTAGTGATCCTGAGTACAGAACAGTTACCTGGATTTACTCTTCCTTAATTGTTCTGCATTCCTGATTGCTACTTAGTCATGATCATGATGCCATTGCCATGATAATTAATCCTAACTCCCCAACCCACTTTAATGGGCATCAGCTGCAAAAGGCAGGAGGAGGTCCATTCTGTTGGTGACTGGAGTATGTGTGAATGATGTTTCTGTCAGGCTGGATAGGGGGTTAAGCCAGGAGAAATTATTTAGCTAAGTATAAATAACTGATTGGCTGATGCATAATACTGGCTAATAATAATAATAATAAACATATGCTTCATTTCACTCCATCACTGTCACAGAAAATCTTAGCCCAAAACTCAGAAATTGAATAATAATCATAACAATATTAATAATAATTCAAGCTCAGAGTTTCTGGCTCAGATTTTTTGTGAGTGATGGAGTGTAACACAGCACACATATGGAGGAGAGGTCTGGAAGAATGGTTAGCAACTGGACAATGGCATGAGGGAGTTGTCTCAATGAATCTCTTGCCAATCAGTGTCTGTTAGGTTCATTATCAGAGTTTGTTATCATTGTCCCAGTGCTGTCAGGCAGCTGTTTTGCAGTCAGGGCTAAAACATTGTGCAAGTATTCAATGCCTATTCAATGTCCGGAAAAGCAGTTATGCTAGCATAGCTCCTGGTTATGGTAGTGTAAGTCACCAACAGGATTCCAGCCACCAGATCCCTTGAACAACCCCTTTCTTCATGCAGTCTGTAATGTAACCATAGGGTTTGACATAGCTGGACAATGGCCAGTCCCTAAGACCTGGACAATGGCCAGTCCCACTGGGCTGCCTTTGTGGCTGCTCCTCTGCTACACTTTAATGGCTCTTTGATGTACATTCCCAACACACAGATACTTACCACACCTTCCCAACATTTTACAGGTGGAAAGTGGGACACGTGTGGTCCAGCAACATCAGTGTGTGGTCAAGATGGCAAAAATTATTAATAAGGAAGAATACAAAAGCTAGGAGAGGCAGCAACAGCTTGCTTTTGCCTGAGTCTTCAGGGAAGGACAAGATTTTGCTCCCTCCTCTCCTTTCTCTGTTAAGCTAAATGAGTTCAAACAACCATTGCACTTTGAACTCAGTTTGCAGTGATTGAAAGAAACTTTAGAGAAAGTGGAAAATGGAGAGGGAAACTAGAAAAAAATTGGATGGCAGAGTAGCCTTTGTAACCGTCCCTGCCAAACTGATACAGTTTGAAGGTATGTGATCATGATCTTATGTGTGTATGTGTGTTCAAAGTTTAAAGGAGTTCTAATGGTGTGATTATGACTTGTGTACCCACAATTTGTGCACAGCTACCCACACTTGCTGTGCAGACTAACAAAAACTACAGAGGGGCAGAATTTAGAGATGTAGCTGTGTTAGTCTGGAATATCAGCAAGCAAAGGGATCTTGTGGCATCTTTGAGACTCATGCTGCATCTGCACTGCAGAATTAATGCAATTTGACATCACTTTAACTGCCATGGCTCAATCAGTAGAGCTCTCTGACAGTGAAGGCCATATATATTACAAAACTACAAATCCCAGAATTCCATAAGATGAAGCCGTGGCACTGAAAGCAGTTTCAAATTTGCATTATTTCTGCAGTGCAGATGCAGCAAAAGTGTGTGGAAAAAAGTTGTAGCATGTGCTTTCGCAGACTTGGTCTACTTCCTCAGATGCATTTTTAATGGATTATAAATTACCATAAAAACGTAGTAATGAATCAAATGAATTAAAACTTAAAATGCAATTTGGGGAGAGGGAGAGAAGAGGGCAATTTTAAAAAGACATGGGTGAGTCTGGTACAAATGAAAAAATCTTGAAAAGTGGATTGCCTTCCCCTCTGCATGTTCAAAATAGCTTGTTATCGTCAGTAGCTTTATTACAGATATATTGATGAATCATTTTCAGGTATATTTATATAACAAAGAACAATGAAGTTAATATGTTAATTATACAGCAAAATATATTGTGAATATTCAGAGGAATAAAATCCAGGATCTCTCAAGATGAACCATCTACATTGATTGATTCAGAAAGCTGTCATACAGGTACAGCTATTTTTAGACCATTTTGGGAAGGAAATGATAGATGGCGCAGTGGGTGTAGTGGTCTATAACAAAATGTCACCATAGAAGGCTTGAACTGCCTATTGGAGAAATGTGCATTGTGGTGAAGTGAACAAGCAGACAAAAAGCTTTTAAAGGACGCTGGGCATAGACATTTTGTAATGCTTTGCTGCTGAAGCATCTGAAATTTTCTATAAAAATGGCCCAGGTTTCAAACAATTGTGTTCTAAACTTGAATGCTTTTACCTAACAAAGGCAACCTTTTATAGTACGGATAACATAATGAATAACCTATAAATCATTTAACTGCATCCCTAGGATAAAGAACAGACATTTTATCCCTGCAAATAGATTTTTCAACTGACAAACTGGACTCAAGGATGCCAGAGACCATCCTTTGCATTTGTCTGGGAGATCAACTAAATTAACTGTAGCAAAACAGGCAACAGCTGCTTTTATTAACATTGCACAACGCTTTAAGGAATAGTTGTCCAGCAGATCAAGTATTTAAAGGAGAGAAAAGAAAAAATCAAAATCAAAAAGCCCTATGCTGGGATGGTACCTGTAATCTTTCCTGCAACCCTAACAGAAGCAGAAGCAGAAAAGCAGAAGCAGGAAAGTCTGACAGGCGCATACTGTCTCTGGCACAGTCTTGTAGTTACAGCCGCTAATGTCAGGGCTGGTCTACCGCATTTCGGTGCCTGAGGCAGAAAATCCAAAATGCACCCTCCCACTGATTATCAGGGGGCACATTCCATTTGCACATTTTCCAACTCAAGCCCCATTTCAATTAGCAGGCACTGTGTTTTTGTCTGCACCTGTTTGTATCAATGGAGCTGGCAAGCAAGAAATGTTTCTGGTCAATTATGCCTCGTTCGATTTATGTGTCTCCTTATCTGCTGCCCTCAAGGGCTTCCAGAGTAATCCACCAGAAGTGTCCATCTCTGGCTGCTGCTGGCAGGACTTGGCAAGGAAGTTGATGCTCTTCGTTTCAGGGAAATGAATTACAGCTGTAGGCAAATGTTATTTGCCCAGTGAAAATTCTCTCTTTTACACCACAATCCTTAACACCCAGTGCTGACTGCAGGTTTAGGAGTCCATGAATCATAATCCCCTCAATGGGACTCTTTTCTCATCACCATCACCATCACCATCACCATCACCACCACCACCATCTGCAACTCTCTCTCCTGCTCCTTCTAGACCAAATTCCAACCATCAAGAAAGTGAAAAGGTTGTTGAGGACTGTAGCAAAGTCCCATCACTGGCTAGAAGGAGATTGTGGATGTGTGGCAGTCACCAGCAACAGGAATATCTGGCCCTAGTGATCAGCTGGAATGATACATAGCCTCCAACTCTCCCAATTTGACAAAATCATTTGTAGTCTCACTTTACAGCTGCTTTTAAAATATCTTAGTTTCTCTCTGCTCTTTTCACATCCCTCCTTTGTCCTCAGCTTACTTCAATTGTAAACTAAATTAGAAGTGCAAAACTAGTTTGCACTCAGTTATCTCGTCAGGGAGAGGAGAGAAGGGACAGAATCTTGTCCTTCCATGTCGGCTCAGGGAAAAGGATACTGCTGCAGCCTCTCCTAATTTGTGGGTTCTACCTCATTGATTTTTTGCCATCTTGACTACACTCTGATGTTGCTTGGGCACATGCACCGTATTTTTCATCTGCAAAATGTGTCTGAGGAACTCTGAATGGTAGAATGTTACTCAACCAAATGCAAACTGGAGAGCATCCAATGCAAAGAAAGCATTGCAAGACTATCTTGCTTTGTCAGAAGCTAGGTTCACCACATGCCCAACTTTACAGAGGATATTCATCTATCTGAAGGGATTTCTGAAGCCATGTTTGGGAGGGCTGTGAGAAGATAATCCTCTATTTGTAGTGCTAATGGCAACTTCAAGGGGCTTGACTTGCTTTCTGGTCTTATAGCTCCTGGTTTTTACAGTAGACATGGACTAATAGACTGTAGAGTAACGGGGGTTGGTGGCTTTCATGTTTTTACTTGAAATTTCTTGGTTTTACTCTGAACCTCAAAGGAGCTATCCAAGCTGCTAAAACTGATTTCAAGATTCTATGTTTTTAATTTCTCTTTAAAGTACAATGGATATGATTACGCTGGAGATCCTACACTGAGCAGAGGGTTGAAGCTGATGGCATGTAAGGCCCCTTCCAACTCTATGGTTCATCCCCTGTTCATGGAAGGAACCACTTTCATATATTTTCCATTATATGTAAATATGTTTACACAACATATGAAACCATTGCTGCTTCTTTAAAGAAAAGAAAATATTCCAGAAAAGCTAGTTAGTAAAAAAACTGAATAATGAAGTTGGCACCCAAAGTTGTATAAAGTAAATAACATAACATATTATCATCACATAAAAAAGAATAACAATGAGATATGAGGCTTTTAATGATCAGTGAGGAAATTATGAAAGAAATATGTTCTTGTTTGGTTTTATTCTGTTATGATTTTTTTGTACTTTTATTCAGGGCCATGGGCAATGTTAATATTTTTTTCCTCTCAAAAGTACAAAAACCAAACAAACAAAACAACTTTTTAAATTTGCCTGAAGGATTTAAAAGAAAAAAATGTTGTTGTTGTTGTTGTTGTTGTTGTTATTAAATAGATTTCTTTTTTTACATTTTTTTAAAATAAATTTTATTATAACTATAAAAACACATACACAACATATAACAACAAAGTAAGACATAACGATATATTGTCTATCTTGATTCATGTTAAACCTCACAATCCTTCAACATAAAACTAAAAAGACTTCCACATAAAACATTAACTTCCTTATCGAGTGAAAATCATTGAAAGAAAAAGAATACCTAATTTTCTCATTTAACTTCTTATCATGTGTCTAGTTTAACCTTGTTCTACATAATTGTTAACTATAAAACCATTCATTGTATTTTGGCATTTAAACATTTTTCCTTACTGTGCATCCATAATATTTCCAAACTCTTTTTCAGTCTAGACTATCATCCCAGTTTTGGTTTTCTTTGTTTTTCAAATATAGAACTAAAGGATAGCAATCCTTTTTGAATTTTTCTATTGTTTTTTTCTGTAACATTTGAGTTAGTTTATCCATTTCCATTAAGTCTATCATCTTCTTTATCCAGTCCTTTGTTTCTGGTATTTTTTTCTCTTTCCATTTGGCTGCGTATAATAATCTTGCCGCGGTCGTCATGTACTGAATTTTATAATAATTTTCTTTCAAGTTATAGCTCAGTGTATATTTAATTCTTTTAGTCCATGTTTCCTCCCGTTGTTCCGATTGTACATAGATTTCTAATAGTCCTAAAAATCTATTGATTCTGTATTGAAAGATGTCAATGGCTATGCAAAATAAAAATTATAATATATAATTAGAGAAATAATAGGGGTATTGTATTGTCTCTAAGCATTTTGGATTGTCTCAAAGGTTTTTGGAATGTTGAAATTGCAGTGGAAATGGACCTGTTTTCTGAAAAGTACTTTTTTACCTAGAAGAAAATGTGCACTGTGACAAGCAAGAGATTTTCATTCTCTTTCTCTTCTGTACAATTTCTGTTCTTAAAGTATTCGGACTGACACTGCATGTTTTATTAAAAAAAAGGGGGGGGGGGCGATGGGAAGAAGAGACATGTTAGACCTTATCTCTTTTCTCTGTGAAATGTTTGAAGTGAGGATTTGGTTACCTGCACCAAACAAGATCCACGGAAACAAGATGCAGAGAGAATTTTACGTATACTTCATCCTCATCCACTCAGCACTTTGAAGAGTGCAAAGCCAATCTCATCCTTTATCAGTTTTTGTTGTTGTTATTGTTGTTAACTGCCCTCAAGTCAAATGGGACTCATGGCAACTCTGTGGATGAGACATCTCCAAGACCCCTCGTCCTCAGCTGCTCCTGCAAACTCTGACCTGTGTCCTCCCTAATTGAGTCTATCCATCTGGTGTGTGGTCGTTCTCTCTACCTTTCCTAGCTTTATTGTCTTTTCTAATGAGTTGTGCCTTCTCATAATGTGAGGACAACAGCCTCAAAGTACAACAGCCTCAATCTGATCATCTTGGCTTCCAGGGAGAGTTCAGGTTTGATTTGCTGCTCCAGAGAATAGAACACGGAACAATGGATGCAAATTGCAGGAAAAGAGATTCTATCTAGATAATAATAATAATAATAATAATAATAGTTTATTTATAGCCCGCTCCTCTGTACATACACTCGGAGCGGGGTACAAGTAAAAAAAAACATAGATTAAAACAATCCCATGACCCGTTTCCAAACCTCCCACCCCTTAAAAATAGATTAAACCGGCAGTGATTAAAACAGTAATTATTTAAAAACATATATCAACATCCTAACCCTTCCTTATGCGGCCACATCATAAGTGGGGATCAGAAACATGGGAGTAGGCAGGAAATCAAAGTCTGGGACTGAAGCCGGGGATAGGGAATTTCAGGGGAAGGCCTGCCGGAAGAGATGCGTCTTTAGGGCTTTTTTGAAGCAATCTAAAGATGTCATGAGACGCATCTCATCCGGCAGACCATTCCAGAGCTTGGGAGCGGTCGCAGAAAAGGCCCTCTGGGAGGTCTGTGCCAGCCTGGACTTGATAGGCTGTAGTAGGTTCCTCCCAGAGGATCGAAGTGTGCGGGGAGGATCATACGGGGAGAGGCGGTCCCTGAGATAAGATGGGCCCGAGCCATGTAGGGCTTTAAAGGTTAAAACCAGCACCTTGTACTGTGCCTGGAAACTAATTGGCAGCCAGTGGAGAGATTTAAGTACTGGTGTTATATGTTCTCTCCTAGATGTCCCAGTAACTAATCTGGCTGCCATGTTTTGAACCAATTGAAGTTTCCGGGTTAGGTACAAGGGCAGCCCCATGTAGAGCGCGTTGCAGTAGTCTAGTTGTGAGGTGACCAAAGCGTGTACCACAGTTTCCAAATCCCTCATCTCCAGGAAAGGGCGCAGCTGGCGTATCAGCCGAAGCTGATAACAGGCTTTAGTTGTATATATTTACTCTTTAGGAACTTATCTAGTTCTTTCATAACTAGCCTTCCCATCCCTAATCTTCTTATTTATTGACTGCAATCACTGTTCTGACCAATGTTTCATCCTGGGCATGGAAAGTCTTTATTTAAATTTTCTCATTGTCTAGGTGGAATTTAGGTAGATCCTCCATGGTCATTTTTTTTTCTTTAGGTTCAGCATTAAACCTGCCTTTGCATTTTCTTCTTTGACCTTCCTGAGTCATTTGTCCAAATCTGTGAAGTTTTCAACTACTTGTATGGTGTCATCCTCATATCTTAGATATCCTGATCTACTAATGTTTGTAAATAGTAACTGGAATCCTATTCTTGACTTATATGTCTGTAAATGTGAGTTACATGTATGTATGTCTCTTTTTGGATGATTTCTTTTTTAATCCCAAAAGCAAACCTTGATTTTGTCATTTTATACAAGAGACACCATTTTGCAAGACTGTATACACAGGAAAGGAAATTCATCCTACCATTGACTCCATTTTATGCCACTCACAGGAAGCGACTCAACTGGCAGACAGGAAAAGAGATTCCACCTCAACATTAGGAGGAACTTCCTGACAGTAAGGACTGTTCGGCGGTGGAACACACCCCCTCAGAGGGTGGTGGAGTCTCCGTCCTTGGAGGTCTTTAAGCAGAGGCTGGATGGCCATCTGTCGGGGATGCTTTGACTGGGAGTTCCTGCATGGCAAGGGGTTGGACTGGATGGCCCTTGTGGTCTCTTTCAACTCTATGATTCTATGATTTCATCATTGACTCAGTATCCAGGTACCAAGTTTGACCTCTTGTAGGATTTTCTATGATCTGGGACTATAGTCCTCAGCTGCTGCTTCTTATTCTATGTTCTCCTTCCTTCTCACCTAACAATCATTTGCTGTTTCCTTCCCAGCTTCCACAGGACTGCCATATCTCATGAGATAAAGGAATGGGTCTCCATGGATAGATACCAGGGCTAATAGCCCTTTGACAGTCTTTCGGGAAAGTGGAAAAGTTCTTACATTGTCATGATGATGAACCTATGAACTTCCTTTGCTTCCCCTCATCTAGATTATTGCCCTCCAAATTCAGGAGGAAGCAGAGACTCTCAGTTCCCTCCAGATTTTACATCCATGGATCCCAATGGAGTCTTAACAGCTTTTTGGGGCAACTAGGTTTAGGGAATTAAGATTGTAATAAAATGCCAGTTTTTACCCTTGTTTCTCTGCACTGCTATACATTTTGAACATTTTCAACAATCCAGATGCCAGTTGTGCCAGTTCCTCTGAGTGCCATAACATTATGTTTAACAAACGGATGTGGGTGCATGTTCAATAGCTGCCTGCTGGCTGACTTGCAAGTCTTATGCTTTTTATGGAATTTTGATGCAGTCACCCATACCTGTAAATCTTATAAAACAACATTTAAACCTTGTCACCATATTAATCATATTTATTATTAATCATAGTTCATCTTATGACATAAGACAGTCAATAAGCCCTTTCCTCTCATGTGCATCACCACTTTTGTAATAACATAATAAAAGGTATTTTCTCTAGATGCAAGAGAATGTAATCTTATATTAAAACAATTCAATACAAAAGATATCCCTCATGACTGTAAGAAAAAGAAGAAGCAAAAATAATTAAATAAACAAACAAGGGACCCCCTCCCCTTCGCATTACTGAAAGGCAAATATAAATGTTCCATTACAGTCCAAGTTTAAATGGAAATGCTTTTGAGACCGTACATGAAGCTTTAGAGAACAAAATGTGTATTCCACAGAGCGGAGAGCAACCAGGAAAAGCTTTTATTCAGGTTTACAAAGTATTTAATGGAGTGGAAAATGTAGAGCTAGATAAGAACGTTGAAATCAAAGAGCATCTTAACAAGGGTTGTTTCTGGGCTAGTTGTAGAGTTTTATAAGGAGGAATGAGGCGATTAAACTGATGTTTTTGCTTGATAACAGTCCTAAAGAGGGGTAGTGGTATTTCAGAGAAAGGAATTGGGAAAATCACCTCTAAGTCCTCCTTGCCTAAGAAAACCTTATGAAATTTATGGGTTTGCCATAAGTCGACAGGCACCTTGAAGGCACATGCACACATGCTGCTTGTATTGGCTCCCTGTGTCTCTGACATAAGGACAACTTTTGGAACAGAGCTAGGGGTGCCACAATTGGAGTGCCACAATTGGAGTGGGCCTCTTCATATTGGAAATGGCTTGCAAGTGGAGGAGTCATACCATCTTTAGGATGGTGGACTCTGCACAGTAACTGCAGGACTCTGTGCTGATTTTGGGGCTATGAGATGGTTCCCCAGTTCATGAGAAGGGATATATCCTTGCCCTACCTTGGCAGCAATCAAATTTAAGCCACCTTGGGTCCTGGCCTGGGAGAGAGGTGGTATATCAATAAAGTAAATAAACATTTTGAGTCAGCCGGCTTAAGACCAAGTATTTTTTTTTTTTGCCATTACCATCTTCTTACAACCTGGCTACTCATTACACTTAAGTTTGCATTCAATCTGATGGCAGTGTTTTGAGTATTACACTCCATACTATGGCAGTGGGCTCTTTTCAGTATCACGAGTTCTTTTACATTCTAATTTTACAGCTGATTTATGGAAGTTAATAACCCCAGGCTTCTATATAAATTTGCAATGATGCTCTTGGGCCATTCTCTAGCCATTAAACACATTTCCGGAGTTTAATAATGCTTAGTACACGTTCATCGAGAGCAGCTTCATTAAAGCCAACGGAGCTTATGTTTCTCTTGTACACAATTTTCATATTAAGGAAGAACGTTAAATTAACCAGAACAGCAGCCACTGAATTCTATACTGGCAAAAGATCTGGGATTTTCTTTGAATGTACCAGGGTTTATTTTTATAAGAAAGCCACACTGAAAATAAATACTTGGATTCTATGGTTCTACGGTAAGAATAGTTATTGTGTGACATTAGCCACATCCTCTTTAAACAAACAAGCAAAGCAACAAATAAGAGATATGCATTTATAAGGGTGCGATCTCCCAATTGCCACTTGCAAATAGTAAGATTTCTGAAAACAGGGGCAGTCAGAAAGGTATGAATTGCTGCACAACTGGAACTGTTTTAATATTTTGCCTCTGAAACATTAATTAATTTTATTTAATTAATTTACACACCAGTTTTTACTTTTTACACAACCCAGTAATAATGTTAATCATATCCACTACATCACCATTACTATCGCTATTACAATATTTTTATCTCAACCTTTCCAAAGAGGTTAGAATGTCATTCCCAATCCTTTCACCATTCTGAGCTCAAAACCATACTGTGAGGAAAGCTGAAAGGCCCCAAAGGTCATGCATTATTTTGGCACAAATATTTGAAACTAGGTTTCTCTAGTACAGTACACACAATCCATATATGATTTCATGGCTATTTGAAGATCTCTGATATGCTGTAATAAAGTATGCCTATATCCTTTTATCTTTCATGATCCCTGAACATAACTTTTATCTTGTGGATTCCTGCCTGTTTTGTCCTAGACATCACCAGCTACTTTTATTCCCTCCCAGTCTCGGCTCCAGATCCAAACATAGCATGCTTTCTCTCTCTGTCTCTATGGCCCATTTTAGATTGGCAAAAAGAGGTGTATTGAAGGCTGCATGAAAGCCCAGCCTTTAGATGAGAAAAAGGGAAAGTGTGCCATGAAAACACTATTTTGGAGTTTTAAGGGAGAAGAAGTGCCTTTAAAAAGTAGCTGGCCCATTTTAGATTGGCAAAAAGAGGTGTGTTGATGGCTGCATGAAAGCCCAGCCTTTAGATGAGAAAAAGGGAAAGTGTGCCATGAAAACGCTTCTTTTGAGTTTTAGGGGAGAAGAAGTGCCTTTAAAAAGTAGCTTGATTTCCCCAGTACTTTTTTAAAAAGGGTGCAACATTGCTATTGCATCTAAAGGCTAAGGTGTAGTTGCACGGTTAAATGGGGCTCTGTCTCTTTAAAGCACCCATTTAAAGGTAGTGATACAAGTGCGGAGGGAGGGAAAGTGCCAAGACAAGAAGAGACCTTCAGAGCCCGGCCAGAGTGCGCCTGCACCTTCCTTCACCTCCTCCCTTTGGCTGAGAGAGTGTGACTTCTAGGGAGACAGCAGGGCAGTGGAGGCGCTCAGCCAGGCCAGGGCAAGCTGGCAAGAGGAGGAGGAGAAGGGGAGGGACCTGGAGCACTTCCGCTGCCCTGCTTCCCTGCAAGTCACACTCTCTCAGCCGAAGGGGGGAGGAGAAGGCAGGCCCAGGCACACTCTGGCCAGGCTCCAGGGCTTTCTCCTGGCTGCCTTCCTCCTCCCTTTGGCTGAGAGAGTGTGACTTGCAGGGAGGCAGGGCAGCAGAGGGGCCCCATGTCCCTCTCCTCCTCCTCCTCCTCCTGTTTCCAGCTTGCCCTGGCCCAGCATCAGGAGGACCTGGAGCACCTCCGCTGCCCTTCCTCCCTGCAAGTCACACTCTCTCAGCCAAAGGGAGGAGGAAGGCAGCAGGGAGGGAGGGAAGGAGCCAGGAAGAGACCCCCAGAGCCTGGCCAGAGCACGCCTGGCCCTCCTGCTTCCTCTTCAAAAAGAAGGCTGGAAAAGTAGGACGTGTCCTGGCAAAGGAGGACGTGCCTGGTCAACTTGGAAAAGGGGGGCCTCTGCTCAAGAATGGAGGACATATGGGAATCCCTCCTGGACAGAGGGCTGAAACCTCAAGACAACTCAATATAATGCTCTGACAGAACACAGACTACAACTCCCATGAGCCTTTGCTACTATTTCCCAAGATGCCTTAATTTGCAACAGAAAGCCGACCAGTATGTTCACATGTGATGAATTCTTTCGTATTGACTCTGCATTTTCTTTTTGTGTAGATGCTCTCTTGTTTTGTGTGTGATGAGCTTGTGCGTAATCATGTGCATTTCCGAACTGACCTCACTTTCTCCCTCTTTCGGAATGGTCCTGTACTCCCCCATGTGATAAGCTCCGACTGTATGGTGTACCTGCGCAATTGCACAATTCGCAGCCAGCAAGGGAAAAAAAATGTTTAAAGCACGGCTAAAAGCCACGTTCCTTGCCGCCCATGTAGCTGCTCCGCCTGTGTTTGTAGCGTTTTGACAGCTTCCCATGTAGTTGCTGAGCCACAGAAAAAAACTCAGTCTAGCTGCCCTGTACTTTTTAAATGCACACCTGGGGCTTGCAGTCTAGCTGCTAAGCATTAAGGAAAGTGCAACTTCATGTCACACTTTCCTGCCAATCTAAAAAGCCCCTATATATTGTATCAGAATTAGAATCCAGTTCACCAGATACCATTAAAATTCTGAGACGGCAGCCAAAGAACTGCCACAAATCCAGTCAGTCAAGGCAGACAAGGGAAGAAAAATAAGTCTCAGAACTGGGCATTTGAAATCTGCAAATACCAAGCTCTACTGGTCATTGAACATTTGTCCAGCTCTGGAGCAAAGAGATAAGGGGAAATGTTTTTAGCTAGGCTGAAGGAAAGTGACTAGAAAGGTCTTGCATCTTCCAGTGACTACCGAGACCCACTTGAGACAGAATCCTTTGTCTTGTCACTGTGACAGGACTATAGCAGCAGTATGTGTTCGCATTCCCCAAATGAAAAGGAAACAGACATAAGTTTTCTGCACAGCTGCCTTGAATCATAAATTTGCACAACTGTTCTGAAGCCTTGCAGCATAGAAATAAACAATGACAGAAAAGGACTTGGCTGTAGATCATCATAAATATCTCTATTTTCAAAAATAAAAGTTAAGGGGCAATCTATTCTTGCATCTAGCCGCCCCCATATCAGCAACTTGAAGTAAAAGTGTGCCAAGGGTAAGGTAACACCCTGACTGAGGCTGGCTGTGATGGCCATTTGTATAAATTGGCACATCTGTAGAATTCAGAGACTTAGCTATGGTTAGTCTGGAATATCAGTATGCAAAGGGATCATTTATATAGTCTGATTATAGAGGCCCTTCCTGGGCATCAATTCACTCCATGCATCTGAGGAAGTAGACCAAATCTACTCCAAGCTAATGCTACAAATTCTTTCACTCATATACACTCAAAGATGCTACAAAACCCTTTGCATACAGCTATGAGTGTCATGTTTCCAGGACTAATCTGATTTAGACTGTGGGAGTCTACTACAGACCCCCGACTCAGGCAGAGGAATTGGATGATGCCTTTCTAGAACAGATGACCACACAATCAGGAAGGAGAGATGTAGTAGTGATGGGGGACTTCAACTATCCGGATATTTGCTGGAAGTCAAACTCAGCCAAATCCTCAAAGTCTAGCAAATTCCTCACTTGCCTGGAAGACAATTTCATTGTCCAAAAGGTGGAAGAGGCAACAAGGGGATCAGCCATTTTAGATCTGATCTTAACCAACAGGGAAGACCTAGTTGATGGGGCGCAAGTGGTTGGATCCTTAGGTGGAAGTGACCATGTTCTCCTGGAGTTTGTAATACAGTGGAAGGGAGAAGCTAGGCATAGTCAGACATGCACTCTAGACTTTAGGAGAGCTGATTTCAATAAACTTAGAGAAATACTGGGAGTGATCCCATGGTCAGGAATACTAAAAGAAAAGGGAGTTCAAGACGGATGGGAGTTTCTCAAAAGGGAGATATTGAAGGCACAATTTCAAACAGTTCCAATGAGGAAGAAAAATGGAAGATGTCTCAAGAAGCCAGGATGGATGACTAAGGAACTTTCAAATGAGCTAAGTTTTAAACAGAACATGTATAAGAAATGGAAAAATGGAGAAATCACGAAAGAGGAATTCAAACAAATAGCCAGCACATGTAGGGGTAAAGTCAGAAAAGCTAAAGCGCAGAATGAACTCAGGCTTGCTAGAGAGGTTAAGAACAATAAAAAGGGCTTTTTTGGATATGTCCGCAGCAAAAGGAAGAAGAAGGAAACAGTAGGGCCACTGCGTGCAGAAGATGGCAAAATGCTAACAGGGGACAGAGAAAAGGCAGAATTACTCAACACCTTCTTTGCTTCAGTCTTCTCAGAAAAGGCAAAGGGTGCTCAACCTAAGGAAAATGGAACAGGAGACAGAATAGAGGAAATTCAGCACAGAATAAGTAAAGAGGTAGTACAGGAATACCTGGTTAACCTAAATGAATATAAATCTCCAGGACCAGATGAACTACATCCTAGAGTATTAAAAGAACTAGCAAATGTAATATCAGAGCCATTGGCAATAATCTTTGAGAACTCCTGGAGAACAGGAGAAGTCCCAGCAGACTGGAGGAGGGCAAACGTTGTCCCCATCTTCAAAAAGGGAAAAAAAGAGGATCCCAACAATTATCGTCCAGTTAGTCTGACATCAATTCCAGGAAAGGTGCTAGAGCAGATCATTAAGCAGAGAGTCTGCGAACATTTAGAAGCCAATGCCATAATCACAAAAAGCCAACATGGGTTTCAGAAAAAGAAGTCATGCCAAACGAACCTGATCTCTTTTTTTGATAAAATTACCAGCTTGGTAGATGAAGGGAATGCTGTGGATATAGTATACCTCGATTTCAGTAAGGCCTTTGACAAGGTTCCCCATGACATCCTTGCAAACAAGCTTGCAAAATGTGGGATAGACAAGTTAACTGTTACATGGATTTGTAATTGGTTGACTGGCCGAACTCAAAGGGTGCTCAACAATGGCTCCTTTTCATCCTGGAGAGAAGTGACCAGTGGGGTCCCACAGGGTTCTGTCCTGGGCCCAGTGCTATTCAACATCTTTATTAATGATTTGGATGACAGAATTGGTGGCATACTTATCAAATTTGCAGATGACACTAAACTGGGAGGAGTAGCTAATACCCCAGAGGACAGGATCAAAATTCAAAATGACCTGAATAGACTAGAAAACTGGGCCTGTGCTAACAAAATGAAATTCAATACGGAGAAATGTAAGGTTCTGCACTTAGGGCGGAAAAATGAAATGCACAGATATAGGATGGGGGACACCTGGCTGAACGAGACCACATGTGAAAGGGATCTAGGAGTCCAAGTAGACCATAAGCTGAACATGAGTCAACAGTGTGATGCGGCAGCTAAAAAAGCCAATGCAATTTTAGGCTGCATCAATAGAAGTATAGTTTCTAGATCAAGGGAAGTTATAGTGCCACTCTATTCTGCTTTGGTCAGGCCCCACCTGGAATACTGTGTCCAGTTCTGGGCACCACAATTCAAAAAGGATGTGGAGAAACTGGAGCATGTCCAAAGGAGGGCAACTAAGATGGTGAAGGGTCTGGAAACCTTGCCCTATGAAGAACGCCTTAGGGAGCTGGGGATGTTTAGCCTGGAGAAGAGAAGGTTAAGAGGTGATATGATAGCCCTGTTTAAATATTTGAAGGGATGTCATATTGAGGAGGGAGCAAGCTTGTTTTCTGCTGCTGCAGAGACTAGAACGCGGAACAATGTATGCAAACTGCAGGAAAAGAGATTCCACCTCAACATTAGGAGGAACTTCCTGACAGTAAGGGCTGTTCGACAGTGGAACACACTCCCTCGGAGTGTGGTGGAGTCTCCTTCCTTGGAGGTCTTTAAGCAGAGGCTGGATGGCCATCTGTCAGGGATGCTTTGACTTGGAGTTCCTGCATGGCAGGGGGTTGGACTGGATGGCCCTTGTGGTCTCTTCCAACTCTATGATTCTATGATTCTATGATTCTATGATTCTATGATTTTCAAGGTGGCCGTGACTTGAAAACAGGACGCAAGGTGATTGTGGGTGGACACCAAACCAAGACAATACACCAGTTAATCCAAATGGCACCTCCATACAATGGATGTATGTGTTCTAGAGGCAATTACAGAAAGGCCATTGAACATGGCAATTTCTGACAGGTCCTGATTAAGGCATCATTTTATTAGGATCCAAGTACTCCTCTAATTTCTTCCTCTGCAAAGAAGGAGAAAGACGAATGTGCTTGCACTGGAGCTGGGTTAGCTCAAAAGCTGCTGCAGCTTCAAAGATTTGATCAGTAATTCTAAATCCACTTGCTAGCACACTAAAGTTGGCACCCTGTTAGAGGTGTAAGTCAGTGTAGCCAGTATATGACAGTATATGGGAATTATCACATGGAGGCACTTATGTGGGCGAAATGTTGCAGAATTGTTTCAGAAGTGCAAAAGTGGGATTGTCCATCGTGCTTCTAAAACATAATCGAAGCTTCCCGCTTTCCTTTTGTCAATGAAGTGTTCATGGAGAAGCCAGGAGAAGCCATTTTTTGAATAACGGGATACCCTGTTATTCAAAAAATGGCTTCTCCACCAATGCTTCATCGATGGAAGGAAAGCGGAACTCCTCAATTACATTTTAGAAGCATGATGGATGATTCCACCTTTGTGCTTCTGAAACAGTTCTGCAACATTTTGCCCATGTAAGTGCCTCCGTGTGATAAGGTCCTATGTCTTCTGTTGTTGTTGTGGAGGTTGGTATTTCCTCCCTCCCACCACAATGAACAACATCCTCCAATTTACTGTGGTGCTACTACAGTCTCTCCTTCTGTACCTGGTGGAGGTTGAGATGAAGGATCAGAAAAGCATATGGCTATCTCCCCACAGCCAGAACCATAATGATAACATCATATACTGAGCTCCAGAGGAGCACAACAGACCTCAGAGAATGGTGTTTTCACTTTTCCAGTCTCCCCCTGCTCTCTACAGACATACAATGGTCAAGGTGTTTGGTGTGTGTGTGTGTGTGTGTGCAGTGTCTCAGTCTGGGGGCTGATGAATTTCCAGCAATAGCATAATTCTGCATGTAGATCTACAGGTTGAGGCCCTCTTATCTGGAATTCTAAACCCCAAAATATTCCAAAACCCAAAACTTTTTTTCATAGGTGGTTGGGATAGTAGCACTTTTACTTTCTGATGTTTCAGTGTACACAATGTACACAAACTTTGGATCATGCACAAAATGGTTAAAAATATTCTATAAAATTATCTTCTGGCTATGTCTACAAGGTGTATACAAAACATAAATGAATTTTGTGTTTAGACTTGTTAGGAAACAGTTGTTTCATTGAGACTGTTTCACCCATTACGGGAGAAATAATTTTGAAGAGAATATACACAGAAAAAGAAAATGTGTGCATGCAGGGGGAAGTTCTAACCAAACATAATTGCTGTGTGTTTGTGTTTGTTTATGTGCAAATTAAGTGTTTCACTAAAAACATTAAAAAAAATTAAAATGTCATTTGTAATGCTTTTACTTTGTACTTTGCTATTATGAAAATTAACCACATCTTGATTAATTAAAAACCGACTTGCTGGATTGGATGATTGGCAAAAATGATATCTGGAAATTAGTGCTAATAAATGGTTTAGTGACAGAAAGAGGAAGAACTGGGCATTAGAAACCTTCAGTAATATAATGCGTGTAGTTGCATCAAGTGTCAGCTATAAACAATAAACACTTAAGACACAAGCACTAGTTCACTCCATGCATCTGAAGAAGTTGATCAAGACTACGAAAGCTTATGCGTATGCTACGACTTCTTTTGCACAGTCTCAGAGGATATTAAGACATAAAAATGCAGATACATAATACTAGAACATGTGAAACAAATATCCATATTAAATCACTACACTGCACTCTAGACAAATAAATAATATAGAATCCAACATCTTTATGAATCAATGGCTGGCATTCTGTTGGTTAGTCTCAATTAGAGTAGATCTATTCAACCAGCTATTGAATGATGAGTCAACATATAGGTATCCCACTGATCAAACAGGTCTACCCTAGTCAGAGCTAACAGGATTTAGGCCAATATTAGCTGAGTACAGTACAGTAGAGGCAGAAGACACAGACTATATGTTTGATTTTTCTGATCATTCAAATTTAGCCCTTTAATAACAGCAGTATTATCAGTTGTTCCAAGAGCACTGGTTCAAAGTCTTTATGGGCCTTGTCAAAATCATAGAACCAGATTAAAATCTGGAAAGCTCACATTAAAAATGACTAAGTTAACCTAAAACCACAAACAACATTAGAGGCTGCACATTGTCCTAGCACAGACATCTGGTTTTATGCCAAAGTGAGACGCTAACCCAATTTTCTTCTCAGCAATTTTAAAAAACCACTTTTCTCCCCTTCCCTAAAGATATCTTTTCAGGAAGATGTGTCAAGAAGGAAGCAGAAGGGGAAAACAAGACAGAGCAAAAAATAAAAAAGTAAAGAAAGAACATTGCAAAAACAGTCATAACAAGAGAAAATTGCGTGGTTGCATAGGACAGTGGGAATTGTGGGCCTGAATAAACAAGCAAAGTTCATTTCGTATTGTGCTTTGAAATTTTCTTCTGTGGTCCAGGCTGTGCTTTGGTTACCACTTGACAGGCAGAAAAAGGACTTGAGTAGATGGCATGAGAAGAATATTTAACACAGCCTTCTCCAACATTGTGCCTTCCAGATGTGTCAGATTACAACTCCCAACAATCATAGAATGGCAAATGTTGGAATTGATAGAATTCAAAGATATAGCTGTGTTAATCTGTAGAATTTAGAGAGAGCTGAGGAAGAAGACGTAAGTCTACAAAAACCCGTGCTTCCAACATCTTCCTTTCAGTTAGTCTCAAAGGTGCTACAAGATCTCTTTACATTGGGATTTGCAGTGCAATATCTGGAAGGCACAATATTTCAGGAGGCAGAATTAACAGGTGGGCTCATTTTTTTTAGAAAACTATTTAACATGACACTTATGAGAGCACTTAAAAAAACACCCAATCAGGCTTGTAACACATTCACCATGGCCACAATTGGCATGTCAATATGTCCATCTCATAATTTCTCTGCTTACACGAAGACATGACAAACAAACCAACAAGCCCACTTGGACATACCTGGACTCGTGAGTGCACCGAGGGCACCAGTTGTTGTGGAGAGAGGATTTGCATTGGTGGTGGTAGCTGAGGTCTGGGCGGCGGCAGCTGCAGCTGCTAAAGTTGCCAGATTCTGTAACTGTAAAGCGTTCATTCCTGCAGAGGAAACATAAAGTGGAACTGCAGCAGTGAGGCTGATTTACAAAATCCAAACCATTATTTTTTACTTAAATGAATTAGTCAGGAGTCCTCAACATACCCTACTGTTGGATCTACAAAGTGGAGTATGGCTCAAATCTCTTATATTTGGAATTCTGAAATCCAGAATACTCCAAAATCCAAAATTGTCCACTTGGGTGGCTGAGACAGTGGTCTAACTGCAGAAACAATACAGTTCAACACTGCTTTGACTGCCATGGCTCCATCCTATGGAATTATGGGATTTTCAGTTTGTTGTGATACACAGCTCTCTGACAGAGAAGGATAAATATCTCACAAATCCCAGATTTCCACAGCACTAAGCCATGGCAGTTAAAGTGGTGACAGACTGCATTATGTCTGCAGTGCAGATAAAACCAGTGACACATTTGCTTTTTGATGGATCAGTGTACCCAAACTTTGTTTCATGCACGAAATTATAAAACATATTATATAAAATTACCTTCAGGCTATGTGTATAAAGTGTATACGAAACATAAAATGAATTTTGTGTTTAGACTTGGGTCCCATCTCCAAGATTATGTATAATATATATTATTATATATTATAAAATCATAAATTATAATATTATGTGCAAAAATTGCAAAATGTTGGGGAAAAAATCTAAAGTTCAGAACACTTCTGATGCCAAGCATTTTAGATAACGGAGACTCAGCTGGTATCATCATGGAATATAACAAATCACAGTGTAGTTATGGCAGAAGGGCAAATGAGGGCATTGTTCCACCAAAATAAGAATTTTGTCCCGCCCCATGAAATTTTCCTTCAGTCCCCAAATTTCTGCCATTGCACTAACGTAAATCTTCAGTTGATCATTTAAAAATATAGTTTAGGTATCACTTACCTACAGAATGTGAACAAAGCAAATGTAAGAGTTCTAGGTGAAAACAATGTCAATGTCTCACTCTCTGCAATATTAGAAATTTTGGGGGAGTGAAGGAAAAAAAATAAATTTGGGTGGGCAGAACACTTATTTCAAAGGGCAATGTCTTCATTTTGTCTCCAGTTTCATCGCTACCCACCTGTCTTATCTCCTCAAGTTTCTTCTTATTTGCTGCCTTATGCTGAAACATTTGCCTGCCTAATTTAACAGGTCTCAGTCTAAGCTGTCTTGTGGCATCCTTCTGAACTATTTACAGTCCCTGTGAATTTCACATATGTACGCATCATTCATGTGCTTGGTCTCTCTCTCTCTCTCTCTCTCTCTCTCTCACACACACACACACACACACACAGTGCTTTTTTTATGAACCAAATCAGAATCAGATCCATCACCTTATGACAAATGAGTACGGCACTGACTGCGAAGAACAATACTTGATGGTATAAGTCTTTTGGGGGAAAGACCTATTATAAAGATCCTGGAGACAAATTTTGAAAAGTCTTGAGCACTGGGGGGAGCCAAAGGCTTTCAATAATGTTTTGGCTAGAGCTCTTAAGCTACTTAAGAGGACAGAATTTTAACAGAAACCTGCAGAAAAATTAGACGATGAATATCTCACAGTGCAGTTTAAATAACTGAGAAATAATGAACTTTCAACATACACTGGGGTAAGAACGGAGACAACACAAAAGGTTCTTGGAAGTTTTGATGTGTGATGCGAGGGAGCAGACAGGGAAAACAACTGGGAGTTGTGCAAATTAGACTTGGCTTCAGTTCGACATGAAAGTCGAGCCAACACGATTAAAGCCTTTATTTTAATGGGATAGTTTTTAAATGGTAAGTTGCTGCATTTATTTGTTGATGACTCATGCCATTTTGCATGTGTTTTAAAATATATTTAGAAGTGAGAGCAATGTGCCCTGAAAGGCAGGTTAGAAATAATGGTACAGTTAGGCCTTTCCTGTCCACGGATTCTTTATCCATGGATTAAACTATCCACAGCTTGAAAATATTTTTTAAAAAAATATTCACAAAAGCAAACCTTGATTTATATAAATGACACCATTATACTATGCCATTGTGCAATAGGCCTTTGGTGTCTGCTGGGGTTTGGTTCCAGGAACCTCCATGGCATTTGATACAATGGCATAGTAAAACAGTGCCCCATATATAAAATGGCAAAATCAAGGTTTGATTTTTGAAATGTATCTATTTTTGAATATATTCAAGCTGTGGATAGTTGTATCCATGAATGAAAAATAAGTGGATTCAGAGAACCAATTTTTTTTAATGAGACTTGAGCATCTATGGATTTTGGTATTCACACATGGTCCTGGATCCAAACTCCAGTGGATACCAAGGAGGTGAAGCTGGATGTCCAAAGGACTGCTTGCCTCCACATGTGCCCACACATTATAATTTTCAGCAGAGGTCATTCCTTGGCTGCTTTTGTACAGATGGCTTAAGATCTAAGGGCTTGACAGTGGTGGCATCCCAAATATCTTCCCAGGTAGGCTTGCCTAGCATAGTGGAACCCGTAGAAGTTGTTGGAACACACTTCCTGCCATCCTTTAGTAATAGCCATGTTGGCTGGGATTGATGGCATCATTGAAGTCCAGCAACTGGAGGATCACAGATTTTCCAGTCTTCATCTGCTCTGGTATCATTTCATAAATGATAGCTGAAAGGAGCTTCATGGACCATTGAATCCAACCCCCTGCTCAATGCAATGCAGTAAAAGGTAAAGGTAGTCTCTTGACATGAATGTCTAGTCCTAATTGACTGTAGGGGAGGGTGCTCAATTCCATTACTAAGCCAAAGAGCCAGCGTTGTTCAAATACTACTCCTATGTTCATGTGGCCAGCATGACTACATCGAATTCTGTTACCTTCCCACTGAAGCGGTACCTATTTATCTACTTGCATTTGCATGCTTTTGAACTGCTAAATTGGCAGAAGCTGGGACTAGCGATAGGAACTCACCCCATCATGCAGCACTCTGGCCTTGAACTGCCAACTTTCTAATCTCCGATCATCAGAACTGGCATCTTAACCACTAAGCCATCGCATTCCTCAATCCAATGCAGAAACAAAAACATTCCCAGCAGGTACCTGTCCACCATGTTTGGCTTTCTATATATTGTCAATGTTAAATGTTTCTTACATAATATTTTTTTCAAAGAAGCCTTCAATCTGCCAGAGGGACTGAAACAAATTTCCAAAAAGAAATAAAGCAGGAACTCTTATCTCCACTACAAAACCTACAATAGGGCACCTACAGTTTAATGCTACCCTACATTGTATATTGTTTCATTAAAATTTCAGCTAGGATAATATCTGGCAATCCTGATGTGTGTGTGTGAGACAAAGAGAGAGAGAGAAATGTGGCCTTGGTATTTGACTGAAAATTCAGAGCTGATTAAAGAGGGGGATTAAAAGTGCCATTTTATAATTTCTAAGGCACTGTAATTCCTCCCAGATCCTTGCAATTGATAATACAGTACTTTTGCAGACTTCACCTGCTGTCTGTCACCATTTCTGAATCTCACAGTTTTTCACATTACACAGGGTTGTTATTGTTGTCATTGCTGTTTCTCTCTCTTCTACATCCTACACAAGACCCAGACAGAAAATAATTTGATCATCTTCCTTTGAAACTGTTGAACATTCTGCAAAGGCAATGCTCTCTGAAGAAATGCAAATCACTTAAACTCTAAAGCACAGCCTGATAGACAGAGTGGCATTAAAAAAAGAAGAAGAAAGAAACTCGCAAAAAAAAAAAAAATCGCTCTGCCAGGAATGAGCTGCTGAAAATGAAATAACTCTTAATCTTTATGATGGAGAAAAACGTTGTGAATAAAAGTGGAATTTGACTCTGTAATCTGTATATACCAGTCAGCTATCAAACTTGGCTAATATTCTGGACAGCAAGAATCCCAACTTTGATTTCTCTGCTTGGCAGATTAAAAATACAATTAAATTATGTTCATAACAGATGCACAATATGCCTGTTTGAAATGTAAGAATATATTTTTTTAAAAAAAGCATATTTATAAGGAGAGAGGCCATGAAAATTTAATTTAATGTTCACCTTAGGTAATTTCATGTCTTATTGTTCAGAGCAATTACCATAAATCTACATATCAATAAGCAAGAACAGATGTCAGTTGTTACATCCGCTTGCCAATCAGGCCTGTTAAAAACCAGCAGATGGATGGTTGCAGAACCCTCTCGTAAGGCCTATTAGCACATTCACGGGAAACCCATGTAGTACTACTGAACAGTCACACGTGTGGGCCTGTTAAAACAGACGCAGATTGGAGATCTGAGATTTCCATTTCACAGCATGATGTGTAAAGCCTTCAGGACAAACCTTCCCACAATAAGAATGTTTGCCCTGTTTGAAGCCATCAATCATTCTTCCCCAATGAGGACTCTAACAAGGGAGTGACCAGTTATTGGCTGCCTACTCGCAGAATATTTCTCCAAAAAATTTCATTAAAAGTGTTTTTGAAATGCAAACTACAGGGACAGAAGGGAAGAGATCACTTCTATGAATATTGTTCCTTATCTTCAGAATTTGGAAAAAGAAGAGCCAAACACAGAACAATGAGCATATGTGTTCTTTATTCAAATTGGCTGGTATCCTGTTTTGTTTTTTAAAAAATAACCAGAGTAGATCCATTTAGTCAATTGCTGAAAGGTAATTCAGCCCATAGGCAGATTCCAATTGATTTAGTCTAGTCAGCACTGGCGACAGGATTTAGTTCCATAATTCTAAAGTGTCCTTCACCCACATAAATCCAGGAGGGCATAACCCCTTTAGAATTTTTTCCCCTTAGTGATGCTCAATATTTACATAAAGTTTTAGAAAGTCATCAGATACTTTATTTCAAGAACACCATCAACAAACATGTATGTTGGTTAGAGCTATTATTTTGGACTGCTTTTGACACTGCAGAAATAATGCAGTTTGACACTGCTTTAACTGTCATGGCCTAATGCTATCAGATTCTGGGATCTGCATTTTGTTGTGACACCAGAACTCTCTGACAGAGGCTACATATCTCACAAAATTTTAAATCCCAGAATTCCATAGCATTGAACCAGAGCAGTCAAAACAGTGTTCAACTGCATTATTTCTACAATGAAGATGCAGCCTTGTTATGACAAATGTGGACTGACGATAACAGAGTGACTTGCCTAAGGCTGCCCAGTGGATTCATGGCCAAGGCAATATTTGCACACCGTCAACAATTCATAGATGAAGGCCAGGGTACATATGGCCAAGCAACATCAGAGAGTGATCAAAACGGCAAAAGTTGTTAATGAAGAAGAACACACAAAGTAGGATAGGCTGCAGTAGTTTGCTTTTGCCTGAACCTATTGCGAAGGACAAGTTTTTTTTTAGATTCAGGAAGGAAATTTCTTTCATTTTACCCAGCTCTATCATTTTTTCTCCTCTTCATCCATGCTTTCTCCTTGTTCTAGGGGGAAAAGATGCAGAAAACTGAAACACAGGGAGACTGGACAATATCACACTACAGTGTTATAGTGCTATTATTCCACTTTAACTGCCATGGCTGCCTCTGAAATTTGTAGTTTAGAGAGGGGCATTAAGAATTTTGAGTCAAAGAGCCCTTAGGCTTCACTAAACTATGAATCCTAGAATTCCACAGGAATAATAGCACTATAACAATGTTGTGTGATATTGCCCATTATAAGAGAAGAATTTGGATAACTTGGAGTCTTCTACAAGTTACTGAAGACATTTTCATTTAAGTAGGCTTTAAACAACCATCCGCCTGCTCCAACTTAATGGAGTGTACTCTGAACTTCATTTCCAAATTGGGACAGTTAGAGCACATGATACAAGGCTAAGATGAAATCTGAACTATGGAATTCCTGGTGCATACATCCATTGTTTTGCCCCTGTACATAAAATAAATAAACAAATACAGACCAGTCTTTAAATGAATATGTTCTGATAGGCTTTACTCATAAGAAAGTGCCCAGACCTTTAGATTGGTCTCTGAGGTCTTGCTTGGAGATCCAACAGACTTAATAGATATTAGAGAAAAGGCCTTTCCAATCATGGCCTTATTTCTTTGGTGCCCTCTCTCAAAAGGAATGAGATAGGCCCAATCTTTGTTGCTTTTAAAACAGACCTTTAAAACATTATTTGATTCAGTTAGTTTTAGTTACTGGGTTGTTTCATTTGTATTTTTTAAAATGTTTAATAGATTCAATTATCTTCTCTAAGCCATCTTGGGAGTGTTTTTCCCTGGAAGGCAACATAGAAGTACTTTAAAAAAACAATTGGGTGGAATCCCAACCAAAATTGATTTTTGTTGTTAACTGCTGTCAAATCAGCTTTGATTTATGGTTACCTGGTGTAGTGCTTTGAGCATTGGACTAGGACTCTGGAGACCAAGGTTCAATTCCCCATTTGGCCATGGAAATCCACTGAGGTAACTTTGGCTGGGACACACTCTTGCCCCCTGAAAGCCCCATAACAGATTTGCCTTAGGGTTACCATAAGCTAAAAATAATTTGAAAGCACACAACAACAACAACATCAACAACATAAATGAAGGAAAGACCTCCAAGGGCTCCGGTCATCAACTGCTCTGCTTACTTGACTGAGTCAATCTATTTGTAATATGGTCTCCCTCTTTTCCTATTGCCTCCCACTTCACTAAACAAATTGATTACTTCTAATGATTTCTAACCTTATTTAGAAAACAAAAATGCTATGCAAAAAGACAATAATATCTGATTGTTTTTTAAAAAAACTGGACCACATACTATAGCATGGTGCTGAATATTATGGATATAGTTCTTCACTAAGTTTCTTCCCTAGCACACCAAAGAGTAATTTCAACAATGTTTTCCCACTGCAAAAATTGTGATCTACTGGCATTGAGGACAATGACAATCTGAATTCATTTCCAATCATTGGAACTTAAATTAGGAATCAGTAATACATCTGGATGCATTTACACAGTCGAAGTAATGCAGTTTGACCCCACTTTAACTGCCATGGCTCCTTCCTACAGAATCCTGGGGTCTATAGTTTTGTGAGGGACCAGTACTCTTTGGCAGAGAAGGCTAAACTACAAATTCCAGGATTCCACAGGATGGACTACAGCACTTAAAGTGATGATGAACTGCATTATTTCTACCGTTTAAATGCCCGTTCATTTTAAAGAGACCACAAAAGCTCACTTGTGGAGACTGCAGTAGGGTATGAAAGGGATGGGGAGGACAGACCCGGATTGTCCCATCAACACACTGCAGTTCTGACAACTTAACACAGCTACATTCAGTTGTATAGAAGAGGCTTTCAACACTCTTTCCCTGTGGTGTCTCCATTCCTTCTTTCATCTTTCAGGGATAACCACAGCAGAATATTATCAGCATCTGTTAAATCTTGAGGCCAATTCCAAAAAATGCCAACTGTGAAAATGTTGTTTATCATATTAAGATATATTTTTGATGAGGGGAGGGATTTTTTTTTCTGGTAGATTATGAGCATAACATAATAGAAACTGCAACTGCTTGCCAACGAATCTGAGCCAGAGAAAATAACTCAGAGATATTGTCATCTGTGGGCCAATTTATATTGTCAGACAGCAGCTTCTGCATTAGTCTCTGGTGCCAGTGCAATAATAGCATATTGTAAGGATGAAGCACATAATGCCTATGGGGAGTAGCTCATCTCTTTTTCATAGGCGTACTTCAAGATCCATTCAAAAGCTAAGCATTAATAAAAAGAAGAAGGAGGAAACACAAAGGCGACGTATGGATAGCTTAAACCCTTTTGTGTTGCAAGGCTGGAGGAAAGCACCACTAATTTGCTGATTTAGTGAGAGGGTAATTAAAAATAAACTAACATGCCAATTTGATGACAACGGAGTGTGTGTGTGTGTGTGATAGAGAGAGAGGGATGGCACTTTTAGGAGAAATTTTAAAAATCAAGCATGGGAGTAGAAATAGGCAGTTAAATAGTTGTAAACCATGGGCTGACATAATGTGCATTGGTGTATAAATTTGCTGTCTTGCTTCACAGGGGGAGCATAGTAGGTTGCCAAGCAGAAATGACCTTTTATTAACCATTATGCATCAGTTACCACTGGCACAACGTTCATTATCAAGGACATGTCCAACCCATTGCCTTTCAAAGCCACTCCCCCCGCACCAAAACACTTTGTCTTTGTTGCTTTTCAAACTCCTTTTTCTGTATCTTTCTCTTTTCCCATGTCTCTTGCCAGCATTTGGAAGAAATGATTATAGACCTTAAAGTAACAACAAAAGCCTGCTTTGTAAGATTACTGGCTAAGTTACTCTGAAGTCAAAAAGGCAGTTGGTGAGGTTCCAGTGATTCTGAAACAAAACTCATGCCCCTTATCAAAAGGCAGATCTTGTAATCATAGGTATTTTTAAGAACATCGTGACATTTTTATAGGTAATACTTATTAGCGGAAAATACTCCAGGACTGCTATTAATTTGATTGCACTGTACACGCAGGCATTTCTCACTGGAGATTAGAAATGGCATTTCACAACTGGTTGGCTGCTACATATGTACTAATGAGGTTATGAAATAGCAAGAAGGATAGAAAAGCTCTCTGGCCAATAATTAACAATGGTTATCATGGACAAGTAGCTAAGAAACTATTTTACACCCTCCTCTTTTAAGGTACATGCACAACAAATGCTGAGCTACTGATACCTTTGCTTTTGGGTGGTTTGGCATACACAAACTTTGTTTTGTGCACAAAATTACTGAAAATATTGTATAAAATTACCTTCAGGCTATGTATATAAGGTGTATATGAAACATAAATGGTTTTTGTTTTTAGACTTGGGTCCCATTTCCAAGATAGCTCATTATGTATATATGCCAAGTACAGGTATTCCAAAATTCAAAACATTTCTCAAGCATTTTGGATGAGGGAGACTCAACCTGTATATGCTTTTGGCCCCCTGGGACAATACATATTATAAAGCCTGGAATTAGGCAAGTGAGATTATCACATTCAAACGGGACAAGGTCAGGATCACACTCCTGTCCTTATCCCATCTGGGGGAGAGGGTAGCATGAAAGTCTTTTATATAGTTCGCACTGATCCTGTCATTATCCTGTCATTGAAGTTGCAATGCATTAACGCAAACTCCTGTTAATGTGAAATGCCAGGGTAATGCCACTTCAGTGATAGGACAATGGCAGGATCAGTGTGGCATCATTTGAAAGGCTTTCACACTATCACTGTCACTTACACTTTTTGAATGGGACAACGTCTGGATAACCGTGATGTCATATGAAAGTCCATCCTGTGATTACATGGGAAGGATGGGACAATGACAGGACAATGACGTCTTCTCCCCTGTGCGATAATCTCCAAGGTGTCATTGGCGGCAGCAGTGAAAAAAGGAAGGTGGTGCCTAGTGGGCATAAAACAAAAATCTCACAGAGGTGCCTTGAGGGCATCGAAGGGGTTTCCACAGTTGGTGGCCACAGGAGGAGGGCAGAAGAAAGTCCTTATGTTGGTTGCAGAAGTGGGGACAAGGGAAAGCCCTTGCTTTTTTGTGAGATTTGTGGAGGTCTTCACACTGGGTGGTTGCAGAGGTTTAGGCAGAGCCTCACACCTGGTGGAAAAGTGGTAGGTTCAGTGGTAAACCCACACAGGCTGCCAAAAGGGCCTATAAGCAAGACCATGAGTGACTGGAATAGGGATGTAAATCCACCTTTATTTCACCCTCGCATGCAAGGATGGCTAAGTAATGTAGTTCAGTGGAGTTCAATGAAGTAGAAAATGAATATTTCTCTACTGATTTCTGTGCACATTTGAAAATCCAACAGTGCCCCAGGGTGATTTACTATGGAGAAATTCTTCTTGAATTTCTGGCCTACTTGAGGAACACCACTGCTTGGACTTGTCAGGGAGAAAGAGGAACAGGGCAGTTGTACTCACAATAGACAGACCTAAGCCGCAAATCCATCTGTTACATGCCACATGCTAGGGATCCATCTGCTATGGTCACTGTTGGTTTAGTGTCCACTCTTTCCTCTCTCCAGCTGGGCCAAGCAGTGTACCCCCCAAGTAAATGCCTTAGCTTTAGATGGCTGGCCTGCCACTATGAGATTTGTATTGATTTGGGGATTCCTTGAAATTCAAGATCTCATGAGAGCTCAGATATCTCCTCTTGCAAGACTTGAAGAGTCTGTACATAGGCCGGTTTATTTATTTATTTATTTATTTATTTCTGAAGTGCTGTAAATATTTCCAGCCTGTTTTGTGCTGGCTGACAAGCAATGCAGTTGCATCTGACTGTAGGTGGTTATTAGTAAGTGAGATTTTTGGGACCTCACAAAATAATCTGAATACTGGTGCAGACCCACAGACATTCTGTTGTACTATTATCCTTCTTGAGTGTTTGGAACCCTGTTTTTTGACTGGGAAATGAATAATTGCCAATATTCTTCCATTCCTTCACTGCAGAGACACTTCTGTGTTTGGGGGAAAATATTTAAAATTATATTTTTTGAGAGGGGCTTGTAATTTATTGAAAAAGTTAGTGGTCTGAGTACTAACTAGAATTCTGGTAGACTAGGTTTGGATCCTGGTTGGCTACTGCATGACTTTGGGCAAGTAACATTCTCTTGTTCTCAGAGAAAGGCAATGGCAAACTTCATTTGATCAAGTCTTGACCCTATGTGAGGGACGCCATAAGCTGGAGTGAACTTGACTGCACATAACAATAAGGAGTCTGAGACATCAGAGGCTTACCGCATCCTAGCAAATGTTTGGAAATCTGTTTAATATTAGTTTCTAAAAAGTCCTCTTACTGTAAACCTCTGATAGGTCTTTGCCACCACTTTCTTCCAAGCTAATATTCTCCCACATCATTTGGCCCTTATGTCCATTCATCATCAAAATCTCTCAAGCACACTGTCATTAAAAGCCACTCACTGCCTGGCAATTCTAATAGAAGAGAAAGAAACTCTGGGTTTCTAGAGGACCAACTGAACAAAGAGTGTACATTTTATGTCACCTGACAAATGACAGATTTCAGAGCCATTAGGGAAGCCAGAAAGAAGAAAACACAAAGTTAAGAATGAAAGATATTACAATGCCAAGGAGGGATAAAGAGATGGTCCAGAAAAGGGAATTTCTTGGTAAGGAGGACCATTTGAGAATTATGCCATAATTCACTCTGTGGAAAGGAAGTGCAAACAACATATATCATAATTAGAATCTACACATACTTCTTACTCGTCCTGGCAAATTTCATTAATCTTATCAGGATTTGGGAGGAGGGTCAGATTTGGAGGAATTCAGTTCTGAGCTCTAGTAGCCCAATCCTCTTTTGAAGCAGGGAAGCTTCAAAAGGATTTGTAATGCAACATTTATTTAGTTGATTATTTATTTGTTTTATATTTCACTTTCCTCCCAAAGCTGAAACTCAAGACAGTGCGATGACCTGCTGTTTGAAGAAAGAAAGAAAGAAAGAAAGAAAGAAAGATTCCACAGATCCTTCCCAAGCGTTTAGCCCCGCCTAATGGCACTCTTCGGATCCAGCCAATACCTTTAAGAGATCTGTCCGTATAAGAGTCAGGAGGATATTGAAAGACTGGAGGTGATCCCTTTTTCAATGCTATGAGACTTCTCCCACTGAAATTTTATGAGAAGATGTTATGAAGGCTGTCAACTGATATGGCTTTAAAAGGGTTCATGGATGAAGACACATCTCCCAGTGTTTATTAGTCATGATGCCTTAGTGGAAACCCCAAATTCGAAAACATTATACCAGTGGATACTAATTGGGAAGGCAATAGTAGAAAGAACTTTTCCCTTCAACTTTGTTTGAAAACTTCCTGTAACTATCTGGTTAATTTCACCTTATAAAGGAGGAGGATGGTTTGCATGGATCTTCAGCAACATCGAGTAAGATTTTCCTTATCCTCTTAGTAGTGAATGCTAAACCACAACAGCTAAATGCAGAATATAGTCCAATAGAATGTTTAAAAATCTGATTCATTGAAATACCTAAGAGGGTGTGCTTCTTTTGCACATCCTCAGGCATTAAGCCACACACTTGAATTAAATGGCTTGATGTCTTTCAAAGCCTGAGGAATACAGAGCAGAAGTGGTGGAAACAGATTGTTACCAAAGAAACCTACAACTCACCAGCCATTTGTTGAATGCCGCTGAAGGCACCCAAGTTACTGGAGGAGGTTGCTTGCTGCAGAAGCTGCAAATTAACAACAATAACAACATTAATGAGGTTAATAACGCAACAAGTTAAGATTAAAGCAAAATTATCTGAATCAAATTAAATTTGGGATACTTATAGTTTCCTTTACATTTATACAGTCTCTTGCTTCTGCCTGGTGTTGGAATGAAGGTCCCCAGAGTCGATGCTGTAAATCCATATTAATGTCTAATCTCTATTAAGAAACACACAGACACTGGGGAAACTCAATAACATTGCTGCTTTAAAACAATTAATCAATTTACTCTTTTTAACAGCCAGGTGTTAAATCTATTTCAGCCCAACGTAGCATGACTAATCATTGCCCTCTGCAGTCTAGCAGTTACCATAACTCATCTCTGTCAATCACAGTCTAGTTTCCCACCTTCTCATTTAAAACAGTCCCCCCCCCCCCCACTTTGCCCTCACTTGCATTGTGTGTTCAGATGAGCACAACACTTTGCATTATCAGTGTGTCTTTGGGCAACGTTGAGTCAAAAAGCATGAGGGCCCCTGATGCTAAATCATGTCTGGAGTTTCTTTACCCAAAGCACTTCTGTTTCCACTCATTGCTGTATTCATCCAGGCACAACAAAGGACCCATATAGCAAGGCTGAGCTCACACATGCCTGTTCATTATTTGAGGATTTACAACATCAAGTGGTGATGCGATCTGCATGTGAGAATGCCATAGATCATTCCCATCAGTATTAAAGCACATTACTTTTCAATAGAGGCAGTTCATATATTCATTTGCCAGTTACTCAAATAGGGATGTAATTCTTGGCTATTTTTAATGAATAAACTTTAGCCATTTTCTTCTTACTGCAAGACAGTCTTTGAAAATGTCATAGTTTTCAAAGATGATTTGCTGTTGGGGGCTTATGCAGCACAAAATTTGAATGGGTTGTATTGTACAAAACCCAGCATTTTTTCTGTGCATTTTTGTGTGTGCAGACAATAATATTTCTGCACAAAAATATTTTCTGCACAGAAAAATGCTGTTTTCTTTGCCACACAACCATGTACAATTTTTGATTAGAAGGAGACTCAAAACTGAGAAGATTCTCATGAGGTCGCCTCATCAGGGTTTCCTCATCAAACAAATTTTTCAACTATTTTCCAAACATTTTTAAAATATTCTTTTCATCCCTATCATCTACTCTGCAGCCAACAAATGATGTTCAGGCATGTCTGAATCAGACTTCATTCATACAAATGTATATATACACAGCCAGACATCCATAACATAGGTTTCCCACCCTGCATCCAACCCTGCTTGGTTGCGTTTTACTTATAGTGTGCACTATACTGCCACTGTAGTATTCCTTAGAAATACAGCACACTGTATCATGTGAGAGAGATTCAGAGTGAGGGTGAAGCAATATATTTTATTGGGCCAAAGTTTTGCAACAGCTGTGGTCAAAAGGTGCATATTTTTTTCAGCTGGAAGCTATCTTCTAAATCAATGGTAAGTTGATTTCCCCTAGAAAGATACGGCCATACTATTTTGCTTCCTCTTTCTTGATAAGATAAGAGAATATCTACCACAATCTGAACATGAGAGAAAGTGAAGTAGTCCTAATTCCAGGCAGCACTATGCATAGTCCATGCAATGCATGCACTTAAAAAATTAAATAAAAAGTAAGGCTGGAATTCTGTACTGCAAAAATATAGCCATGATAGTCTGTAGAATCAGTATGTATGTGTAGCACCTTTGAGACTAACTAAAAGAAATAATTTGGCAGCATGAGCTTTCATGGACTTAAGTCTACTTCTTCAGATGCATTTGAAGAAGTATATCTAAGTCTATGAAAGCTCATGCTTCCAACTTCTTTCTTTCATTTAGTCTCAAAGGTGCTACAAGATCTCTCTACATAATGAATCTGTATTGCAGTTATGGATTTATAACATGATTATGGATCCATAATTACCTCGATTTCACTAACACTACTTATCATGATCATGGCATTATTGCCATGATCATAAATGGTCCCCCAAACCAATTTTACCAGGCAGCAGCCACACTGTGGTCTGCTTAGCTACTGTTTGGGATGCAGAAGCTTGACATTTCCAAGTCTCTCCCACCAGGAAGTGGGGTTGGGATGATCAGAAGCAGGACTCATTCGCAATGTCCTGTCACAGCCTTGCTCACCAGCAGGAGGGGACTGGAAACATCCTCCTCCTGAATCCTGATCACCAGCAAAAGAGACCTCCATTTCTCAGTGTGGCTGCTGCTTTTTTGGGGGGCAGGGGACATCAGACCAGGAGACTTTACTTAGTCCACGTTGCCCCTAGGTAAGTTGGTGGTGTGGGATATGGGAAATAAGGGGTTGTAGTCCTTAACACTGTAAGCATAAAATTGTCAGGGTAATATTTAGTAAAATTCTGAGAAGCTTCAGGGAAGGTGGTGCTTATGACGGTAGTGGCAGTGACAAGGAGTGGTTGAGCGAAACCTCCAGTGGAAGGATATGGGTGAGGGTGTCCTTCCTGACAGCTCAACCTGCATATTTTGAAAGGGCACAAGACATAGATAATTAAGGTACATCCTCAGTCTATACTATAGGACAGATGGTTTAGATGACAACATCCTTCAGTTTAGATGGTTAGGATGACAACATCCAATACTTCAACACTGCTGGTAGCAACTGATGGAGATGGAACCTAAAACTCTGGAGGGCATCAGGTTGGGTAATGCTGATGTAGTGCAAAGGGTAGGGCATTCCCACCCCAAATACATATTGCCCTAACTCTACATCACAACAGCTGATCCAGTATGATCTTATAGTGTGTATCAAAGCCAGCTCTGAGCTTTACAATTCTGGCTGGTCTTTGTATGAGTGTTGAAATGCACTTATAAGGATGATTCAAATGTAACTTATTTGCAAACCATGGTTTGGAACGTTTTGCTGAAAGTTTCGGTTTTCAGTTTCATGTATGACAAAGCTGAGTAGTATATTTATAGAGAAGAGAGTAAACATATCACCTATCACAGATAGGCAAGGAAGTTACTTCCTGGACTTTTATAGCTTTAGCAAAATGGCTGGAAATGCAAACAGTTTATCTTTTAACATCTACTTCACCTGTTGCATTTTTGAAGGGTGTAAAATATTTTATATGTTCATCTAAGCATGTTACCTTAGTATGGCAAGTATTCTATATCAGCGTAGATAAGTATAGTTAAGAATAGGCCTCTTTCTCCTCATGCAGCTAACTCTTGATAAGTAGGGTAAGGTGGAAGAGATACGATTGTGGAAATATGTACATATGGGTCAATGTGGATTGTGGCCACAGTCGTGACTAAGTAGCGATCACAAGTGCAGAACAGTTACCTAGATTTATTAATCTGTAACTTCCACATGCCTGATCACTACTTAGTTATGACTGTGACACTATTGCCATGGATGTTAACCCTCTGACAGTACTTTACTGGGCATTAGCTGCATGGGAAAGGAGGAAGTCCATTTTGCTGGTGATCTGAACATTGGTGAGTGGCTTTTCCATCAGATTTGGGCAGACCAGGCCAGGAAAATTTACTTAATTGTTGATATATTTTCTAACAGGGATGCATGTGCAAAGCTGACTAAGATAAATTCAATTGTTTGTCCCAGTTAGAACCAGCGGAACTTTGTAAACCAATACATATGTAACTTCCACTGATTCAGTGCGTCTGTTCCTGTCAGGATGAATGAGTGGATTTCCCCCCTACTCATCTTTTGCAAAACTCTGATGCCAAAGTGAACCCTCATTTCTGAATGTATCAGTCAAGTGATCAATAAATCAATTGTCAATGAAAGTGAGAAATTAACCCCTTAATAGTTTTTTTTTTAAAAAATATGTTTTTTATACATTTCTTTTCAAAAACCCAAAGCAACTTTTGAGAATCTACTGGGAGTTTTGGAAACTTGCTTCCATTTCTGCACTGCAAAGTGGACCATGCAGGGTGAAACAAACATAGTTTATAGAACCTCTGACTGATAGCCAAATATAAAATTGGGGTAAAAGAGAGCAATATTTCCAAACTAAATGAAGAAAACAAGGGGACTGTGTGAAATGTGCAGGCTTACAAACAGAAATGCCCAGCAATACAAAAATGTTCCAAAACTGGAGGTTTAATTACCAACATCACAGAGAAATACTTCACATATTACCCTGCATGTGTCTACTTGGGAATACATTCCAATCAGTTCAATGGAGCTTATTCACAGGTGAGTGGTTATATAGGATTGCTGCCTCACAAACTTTTCACTTTCTTTGAAAGGTGGATGTTACACTTTCAGGAATAAACTTTGGGGGATTTAAAAAAAGCTTATATGATTTGAAGAAAAGAAACATATATAAAACACTATTTCAAAAAATCACAACACAATGAATCTATGAGAAATTTGCCATTGGAATAGCATAGGTAGCAGGGCGGTTACCCAAAAATTGACACATACATACTTGAAGAGCATGGGAAAGTTACTTTTTTGAGTTCCAACTCCAAAATCCTTGGAAGAGCTGCATTCCAAACAAGTAACTTTCTCAAGCGCTGCATTTAGTGCACCTGCAGCTACTTAACCACAAAAAATGATCAATCAGAAGTTAATTGAAGGACCTTGGGATTTAGAAATTCAGTGTAAATCAGTGATTCCCACACTTTGGTCCTCCAGGTGCTGTGGACTTCAACTCCCAAAAACCCCAGTCAGCTTGGCCAACAATCAAGAATTCTGGAAGCTGACATCTAAAACATCTGGAGGACCAAATTTTGGGAAGCACTGGTGTAAATTTTGAGGGAACGAGTGCTGCTAGTTTACTTGCATTTCACTTTAATCCTTGCCTTTGTGTTCCATCTGCCTGTTACTAAAAAGCATCTTTAACTCATTGTGATAATTTGCATGACATTTTAATGCAAGATACGTTCCCTGATAAGTTTAGAACATATTCTTGTAAGATAAGTATAATACATTTCCTTTGAAAGTGCTTGTAATCAAATTTGATGAATACTTACAGCCAGGTACTGTGGTGTCAGTCCTCCAAGACCTGTCAGATTTCCCCAGGTGGCAGTGTTGAGCTGTTGCATTTGTTGTGCCAACTGCTGTTGTAAACGTCGCTGCTCCTTGTCCTTTTGGGTATCAGCAAACTTCACGACTATTGGTGAAGAGCAACCCTGCGATTGGATAGATTGTTGGGGGAAAAAATCATTCTAGCACACGTTTACATGAGTCTTTTCCACCCCGACACCCTGACAAATATTCAGGTGACCGTATGACTCATGTAAAGGTGTCCAAGAGTTAGGGTGTTTGAAAAGATTCCTCATCCTTCATAATTACTTCAACCTACCCTCAAAACAAATACTCAATGTATACTGAAGATAACAAGATGAACATTGCTTAAACATTATCATTAGCCTTTTCATGTTTTTTTCCCCAAGAAGGGTAATCCTATGCAAGAAGGAAGGAAGAAGAAAAGCAGAATTTTACATTCATACCTAAAAACTAAATGAATTTATAAACTAACCAGAATTGCCTATAATCTGAATCCCAAACGGAGGGCTCTCAATAGCAATAGTTACTTGAAATTAGCCTGGATCAAAACTTATGTCAGTATATCTCTCCTGTCCCAATTCTGCTCCAACATGAGAGAAACATAATTCACCCATGCCCACAGAATGGACTTGCTTCTCAACAGGCAGCTGAAGCCCAGTAAAACAAGATGAGAGTGGTTATGATCATGGCAATAATGTTACAATTGTGAGTAAGTAGAAATCGTGAGTACGAATTGCCTAGATTTACTTCTCTGTAACTTCCGTTTTCACGATCACAGTCATGATTACGACACCATTGCCACATACCCAACCACTCTTACTGGAACATAACTCCCATTGAACTTTTGTGTTGGGGACTGAGTAACAGATTGGTGTACCAAACCTCTATGCTTTTTTGTACAACAACACCGTAACTAAACAACAACTACAACAAACCACACTATGCAGCATCTTCTCCAAAGAGATTCACAGTTGAACACCGATTAGAATTTTAACAGTAAAAATATTATGATATGGATTGTGACAACAATCCATTTTGTGTGAATGTTGGATTTCAATAACAATGATTAGAAACAATGATTAGATAATGGGGGGGGGGGGTCACATTGAGTTCTGCACTGTAATACCCACTGATTTAAATGGATCTAGAGTTAACTCTTTGCGATAGCATTGTGTCTCACAGTCTTTTGCTTGTTTAATTTGTTTGGGTGGGTAGGTGGAGAAATCGGGCTCTGTGTGTGTTGATCTATAGATAGATGTTGCAGAGGGAGTATCTATAGAGATTCATCATGGCATCATCATTATTTGCCCCAAGAATTTGAAATGCTTTTTATGCTCTGTTTAGACTAAGGTGTTCTCGCATCCCCCAGTTTAAAGCACAGAAAAAGTAATGTGGCAAGTCTGGATTCGGCTTCATCTAGGGTTTCATAGGAGAAGCACAGCTGTTTACTGCATGCTTCTCACAAACACGTGAATGAATGTGTGTGTGTGTGTGTGTCAAAAGAAGCAGAAATAAATTTCAAGGACAAGAGATAACAGATCCAGTCTTACAGCCTTGCAGATCTGAGCTCAACATGGCAACCGTTATTGTATTTATGAATGCTTAACTGGCAGTAAATTGTATAAAACAATATTGCAGCATTTTATGAATCTATAATTCTCTTCCCCCTCCCATCTGCTTTATATTTCACCAGGGCAGCAATTTCAAGAGAACAAACATCACAAAGATTGAAATCATATACTGTATATGAAAGTGGCTTCATATCAGAAAAGGTCTGTTATTGTCATAACTAATTTTTTTCACAATAAAAAAAAAGAAAATTAGTATCTCAGTTTGACACAGTTGCTTGAGCATAACCTCATATATATATATAATATTTATATATGAGAGAGGTTAAAATGTAATGGTGAGCACAGGTCTCTAAAACGTGTGAGTAGAAAGCATATGAGTGTAAACAGCAATCTAAGAAACCATTAATTTTAGGAGACACTTATTCTTCTGAACATTTTCTCTCTCATCATTTTGGATTTTGTGCTCACATTGAAAAAAAAATACATCTGACTGGTAAGTGCTGTCGAAGTGAAAATAATGAAATCAGGGACAGAAAGTAACATCACTGTTTCAACTGAAGCCTGATTGCATAATATATAATCTTCCATTTGAAAAGAAATTTTCTTTGCATTAAACATGAAATCAGAGTGCCCAGGGGCATTATAGTTTCTGGTTGAGTGTCCAGATTTAATATTAGCTGTTGAAAGTCAACTCTTTACCATAATAGCATTGACATTAATAACCATGGAGAAGAAAACATGAGAGTATATTGACCTAAACCAATATACTCTTTCTTTTCTCTCCCTACCCCAATTCACTATTTTAAGATGAGCAGGCATTTTCCTATTTCTTAATTCTATGTTCTTCAGCTGACTCTGTCTCATTAATTCTTTCTCTGTGTCAAATTCATCCTTTGTGCTTTTCTTTTCAGTAGCACACCAAAGCTACTTCTGAGGTTCCTTTCTGGAGACAATGGTATACTCTCAGGACTCACAACAATGTCTGAAGGTAGGTGAGAAAGCAATAGAAGAACTATATCAGAATGGGAACATCTTTTTGGGGAAAAAAAGGTTCAGACACAGATGCAATTCACAAGAATACAATATATTGTTTAAGAGGCAACTCCATATTCACAAGTTATGTTTTGGCCAGGCTCCCCCAGGCTTGATAAAAACTTTGGGGCTCACTCCAAAGTACAATGAGAAGCCTATAAATCTATTCCTGCTTTTTATGTCTCTGATGCCTATTAGAACAATGCAAGAGCATTGTTCTATTTTTGTGCTATTTTCCAGTGAAAATCATGGATGCTTTAAGTGTAAATTACATCATGGCCAAAATTTTCCAAAGAACATTACCCTGTTCCAAGCTCTAATGGAGGCAAATGGGTGGTCAGTAGCCATTTTCTGCCCCCCAAATCCCCTTATATCAATGATATGAGCAATTGGACAATGGAACCTAGAGTAGGGGGATGCACTGTTGGGGATACTAACCTCTGGATATGCTCCATGTCCACAGAGTTGGGTGAGATGGATCTACTATTCCATGACACGATAATTCCAATTTTTATGTTTCCTCATCAAACATGTAACTTTGGATCAAGGAGTTGCTTCACTTCAAGTCTGAAGCACTCTTGATCTGGGTGTGTGTGTGTGTGTTGGGGGGGCAGGAAGAGAAATTCCTAGAAATGCAATGTTTGTAAGATTTTACCTCCAGAGTGCTCAAAAACTAGTGCAAGTGAAGAACCTTATGATCAAACTTTAAACACCAATGGGGCAAATTAAAAAAAAAGCATGGCCAAAATATAACATGGAAAATCCCTAGTGATACTGCTCTTTGACACAACAGTAATGATTTTGCTGCACAGTTGATGGCTAATCTGTACTGTCACCTACTTACACTCTGCACTGAAATCAGCTCCACTATTATGATATTCACCACCATCATGTGTATCTGTGTCAGATGAACGGTTTAAGAGGAACAGCCTTCTGAGGAAGTGCTTGTACTTGAAGTGCTTGAATTTTAGCATGCTTGCTCCTACAAGAGTCCATAGCTGAGATGGGACTTGGCATTGTCAAATGTAAGAAAGGTCCCAGTTAAATAGGCAATATTGCAGGGCACATATTGCTTAGGAGGCTGTAGATAGCCTACAAATGAATGACCAAGTGTATGGTTGATTGGCTTTAGTTACTCACAGCAAAGCTGTGCATTAGGTATGAATGAAGTTCTTTTTACCATCTTATTCAAATCCTAAGAGAACAAGAGGATCCTAGAGTGTAGCAACCATTCTACACAATGTTTTCTGAATTTTAAGACAGATAGAATCATCCGTAGATTCTAAAATAGACGTCACACCTCTGAAGTCCTATTACATGGGAAAAGTAAATAATATAATCCCTTCCCCTTTCATTTTGAGTCATAAAATGCACTTCTAATATTATAAAAGGAAGGCCACAAGAAAGAAGCAGATGTGGTTTTTAAGGTGTGCACACAGAGATATATTTCTATTTCAATGTCACTTAATGGTGGACATAATTTTGATTCCTTTCTCTGGCTCACTTTGTATTGCATCTAACAATGTATATTCTGAATGCCTAAAAATGGATAGCACTGAAAAGAAAAACACATTGATTATAAAATATCAAAATAATCTCAACTAAAGGTAGGAGAGATTGGAGAGACAATAGACTTTCCAATGCCAATATCAATATTTCTGGATAATACAAGAGACGGTGACATTTTCATGCACTTAAAAAAAATTCTTTGTTCATTACACAAAGCAGTTCAATGACAAAGACACAATAATGTTGGGGTTTATTTGATTTTTAGTACCCAGCATGCTTTGGGAGATTAGAGCATTGCAAAAGAGGAAAACAATATTATTCCAGAAAGTTGAACCATCCTCATTTCAAAAGAAAGAAAATACAGATAATTTTTAAAAGCAAGAAACAAGTGCACATCAAAATGCTGCTTCAGAAGAAATAATCAATACACAGATACAGTATACATAATACAATATAACATGCACTCTCAAATTATTAAATCAGAAGATCCAGAATAAGACAGTTGACTTGTGAGGCTTTTTTGTGCAAAATTCTGAAAGACCATGACAAAAATCACAGACTGGGGGGGAAAAAAATCACTTATTTACGTAAGTAAATTTAAATGTTTGGGTTCATTTACAAACACAATCCAAAGATGGAATTGAATTTCACTCTCTCCTGGGCAGCCAATCATAATTTAAATTTTTACAGGCTATTTGGAATAATTGGTGCTGCTTTACAGGTTAGAAAAAAGAAAACCACCTGCTTTCCTTGATCTCGCTTGTCCACTTTGAATTTATGAATGGTGGCCTGCAGTGTTCAGATTGTTTCTGCAACATTAAAAAAAAGAAGGGGGGGGGGACACAATTCAACATGCCAAACGTACATTCTGCCAGACGGCAAGGTGGCATTTCAATGAACTATTTCATTTTCTGCTGAATGCCACCATATTATGAATAAAAACAGAGAGATCATCCTGTGTTCTCAGACAATTAAGGGAAGTAAATGTCACAGAGATGGAGAAACAAAGAGCGAGAGAGAGAGAGAGAGAAAGAGAGAGTTTGGGTGGGGTTGGGAATCCGTGGAAGTTTACGTCTGTGATTGTCATGCATCTGATCTTCTCCAGGAGAGCATGGCTTTACATTCTCAATCATTTGCACAAAGAAAACAAAGAAAGGGCAGATGATACAGTACTGTACCTCCATGGTCTGAGACTGGTGCATGGCTTTGATTGCATTCTGTGCCATTGCCCTTGTCGAAAACGTGACAAACGCACAGCCTGTGGGAACAAGGGGACAGGGAGCAGGAAAGACAAAAAAACAACAAGACAAAAGGGTTGGACGCTTGTTAAACCAACACAGTCTACGAGAACGGCCACAAGACGACACTGTTCTCCGTAGTACATAAAATAAAATAAAAAAAGAAACCAAAACAAGAAAAAGTAAAAACCAAGATAACCCACTTCCCTAATTTAGCTGGTTCAGCAGAAGCCGATTTGCTAATCTGACCACAAATTGTGGGTGAGAAGGGAGGAGAAAGAGGGAAGAAAGGGGAAAAACTGAGTTGGGATGAGGAATAAAAAGAACACACTACACAGTTAGCATATATCTCCCGTTCTTCTAAGCCAGCAGGTTTGAAGATACTTAAAGCTCTTTTTGATTTAACTTCCAGTTATTCTGTCTTTGCTTAATTTCTCTCTCCCCCCTCCCTTTTTTTGGATGTTCAGGTATTTTAAAGATACTTATTTAAAATGACAGTAAAAAGCTTGCTTGCTTGCTTCATTAGGTAATATATGGTCTAGCGCCTGAGTTAAATCAAATTAAATCTCAGTTGATAGCACAGCAAAATCTACAGAAAAATAAGTTGGGAAATCAAGCGATAAAGGATAAAGGACTGTGCAAAAATCCATGGGAGTTGGGTACAGACAGCCCAGGGCTACAGTTTGTTTAAGCAAAGTTTTATCATGGCTGTTTCCATTAGGTATGACTTAAAAGTGGCTTGGGATGCTACTGAAGAAATGCACCCAGAAAAATTTGGAGCCACTGGTTTTATGTCTAGTTGCTGGCACCTCCTCTAATGTAAATGTCAAAAGAAGTGTTTGTTTCTTCATCTAATCTAGTCAAATAGATTAGTTAGCCACAAATTAAGGGATTATACAGTGGCACTGAAGTTAGGATGATGCTTAAATTAATAAATAATTCTCCATTGTGGCAAGAATCCAATCATGGATTTCTGTTGGATCATGTCATTTCTACTAGAATTATCAAGCAATCCTCTCTCATGCAGCATCCTCCCACCTTAAAAATTAGATTAAAAGGCTTCAGTAATACTGTCCAGTAGGTTTTTGGCACCACCATATTTTTAGTTCCACAGTCCTAATCATATTGGTATGGGTACTACATTTGATATGATGGTACACCATTGGATCTTGACCTAAGCAAGGATCCACACTTAATCTTTAAATCTATTACAGTAGCTTTGATCCATGCATGCTCCATGCACATGGGTGCATATAAATCTTCTGTGTGGATATGCTGTCTAGTTAAGTCCATTGATGGGAGCAAACTGGTCTGCACAAACAAAATACATTTACTGTTTATTTGCAAATGAATAGTGACATTACAGATGACATGGTATTAGGGTTTTGTGGCCTTTTCACCAGAAAAAAAATCAGGGGGTGGGTGGGTGGGTGGGTCTGGGACATTTGTCTGAGTGCCCAGAATTTCAAGCAAGTGGATTGCTTTACTTCATAAGCATTTTACAAAGACATGCAAGAGGTCATGCAGTGGCTTGACAGCACAATGTTCAGCAGCAAGGCTGCCACATGTTTGGAAAAAGAGCCCAATACACTAACAGAGAGAATTGCTGCATGACGCTTTACTGATGTTGCTAGGGCACTGTCACCTTTTTTCCAGACAGTGTCTTGGCAACAATGCTTTTGAAATTTAGACAAGAGATACAAGCTGTCCACTGCTGCCTGCCCTAACTCTCTGCCTACACTGCTCTGGCTGCAGCCAGCTACCCTCACTCCCACCAAATTCATCAGTATGCCACACTGTGATATTGTCAAAGACATCATGATGCCGCATCTCATGTGATGATTTCACAAAGACATGGAAACACATTTACATTGGTTGGCAAACACAATTGGGTTAAATGACAGTGTGATCAAATGAAGCTGAGGACATTAAAGGCACAAGGAGGAAAGAAAATGGTGTTGAGAACCAGGAGCCAGATGGACAAAAAAATGTCAGACTACACCAAGACATTTGGGGTTATGCATTAACCTTCCCCCACCCAAGTGTTATGAAGAATGTACACCTGCTAGAATGGAAACAACATTTGCTGTTACTCATTTCCCACTGGAAAATGGAGATGTTGTGCATGATATGCAACCATGCTAGTGAATTGTGATGATGCACAACAGCTGTATAAAATGTTTCATTGCAGAAGAAGAGCTCTCATTGTTCAACCAGGTTTTGCATTGCTCAACAGGACACATTATACATTGAAGCATGTCTGGCAGGACACATTGTGAATCAAGACACATTGTCCATCAGGACACTTTGTGTTTTGGGACAAGCTGTGTAGTAATCAAGCTGTTGGCTGCACTTGTACAATGGTCCTGATGGGGACCATTGTACTTCGCTCTATTCCTGAGAATATGAATGTTGTGCAATATTGCAATTCAACTTTAGATGATGATAAAAGTAAATTTATAATGATGTAAATTCCCAAAGAACGTCAACTATTGTCTCCAGAAATACATGTAGGTGGGATATTTGTGTGTGTGTGTGTGAGGATGCAAACCCCACAGAATTGGCACAAAATCATGTGGTTTTAGTTGGGGGGGGCGGCGGTTGGCCTTGTGCAAAAAAGGCCCCACTACAATTTTCACCTAGGCTTCCCATGTGTATTTCTGTGCAGAATAGTGTCTAAAACACTTTGGGATGTGTGAAAACTGGACAGAAAAGACACAGAAATAATCATTTCTTTCCATGCAGGCTGAAAAACTCTGCTATCATTCATCCTCACATGTGAAGATAAAATAATTGAAGGTTTGCATCTCTAGTGCCTTTGCCTGCTTAAAGTTACCCTATCTACGTAAGCAGTTGCCATTGGCCTTGGCAAGGCCACTCCATCAGCTCAGTAGTTTAGCATTTTTTATTCCTCCACATTCTATTAGGAACATGTGAGGTATCATCTATCTATCTATCTATCTATCTATCTATCTTTACTCCCTAGTACATGCCACCTGGATCTGGATGGGAACCACATCCATGTGAACTGCACCCAGATTATAGAAGAGATAATGCTAAGCAACAGTGAAATAAAGTTGAATATGGGATGCAGCCAGGTATGATCACACAGAAAATGCTGGTAATGCCGGTGCCCAGCTATGTCCTGCCTAAAACCTGGCTAGAAACAGCACTCAGGTGGCTTCCTGACTTTGAAAATTGGCCATCTGAGTGCAGATTCTTGCCAGGTATTAGGCGGGATGCAGCCAGGCAGTGGCATTGGTGGCATTTTCTGTATGATAACACCCAGCTGCATCCCACATTTGATTTTAAAATTGAAGAGGTAATTCGGCTTTTTTAAAAATGCAATAAGCTCCTACATTAACATCCCCAACCATCCAGAAATAACTTTCTTTAGAAGAAAAGGGAATGGGTGTTTGTTAATGGTTGAGTCTCCCTTGTCCAGAATTCCAAACTCCAAAATCCTTCAAATTCCAAAATTGTCCACATGGGTGGCTGAGATAGTGAAACCTTTCCTTTCAATATACACAGACTACATTTCATGCACAACATTATTAAAAATACTGTGTATAAAATTACCTTCAGGGTTATGTTTATAAGGTGTATAAAAAACATAAAAGCATTTCATGTTTAGACTTGGGTCTTATATCCAAGATATCTCATTATGTATATGCAAATATTCTAAAATCTAAACAAACAAACAAACTGAAATCCCAAACATTTCTGGACTGAAGCATTTTGGATAAGGGAGACTCAACTCGTACAAGCTAGTGTTGCACTCCACATGAAACAAAGTATGCACATGAAAGAAAAACACTGTCTTTTTGATTTTGGATGGAAAAGACAACAGCTAAATGTGTTAGGACTTGGTGGGGAAGAAGGTGACGTGGCACTATTTAGATCAGATGAGATAGTAGTGAAAGATACAGCTGCTTAATTTCTCATGCTTTTAACTAGGTTTTCAAAATATTCTTTAAAATTTGCATTTTTAAGGATTCCTTAAAGGTTGTGAAGTAATGTTGACTCAGGACAATTTCACAGCAACACTAAGACAAAGCTTAGCTAACACAATTTGGTCGTACAATTTCATGGATGCCTATTGAGAAATGAATACCATCGAATTCAATGGGCCCTTCTCTCAGGTAAGTGGGATATAAGATTTTAGTTTTACCCGCATTTTTTCCCAGTGATTTCTAAATACATTAAAAGTGTATTTATTTTTACCCTGACATTGGTTGAAGATTGTTTTTTTTTAAATGATAAATAAAATAACAGAATGTTCCACTCAATTTCTCTCAAACATTAGTATTATGATTGCTATGATTTTAAAAGGTTTCCAAATGAAGCAAATCTAAATACAGACGCTGCAGCACATTGTCATTATGGAGTGGAGGCATGAAACTTTGCAGCAAGCCCAGTCTATATTTTTTTTTAAAGTTTCAATATCCTTGCCCCTGTGGTCAATGAGCAAAACGAAGAATACATTTTCCAGCCAGATTGTTTGTTTTATGGAAATTATTTTGTGAATCCGAAACACCACTTGCTTTGTTTTTATTTCTTCCCATGCCTACCTGGTAAGAATATCAAGTCAGAAATGCATTAACATTTTAATTGAACAACAGAACAATGCTGGCACCCTGCAAACCATGGCTTGCAAAAAAAGAGAGAAAAAAAAGGGGGGGGGGTTAAAATGGTTATTAAACTTTAAAAAATGTCAGAGATTTTGCATCAAATATATAGTCATGATGCTGAAACCCACTGTAAAAGCCAGTCCACCATATGGAGCAATGGAATTCTATGCTGCTGGTGAGCAGGGTGCTGCATGATGACATGACCAGTTTTCTCCCTCCAATGACTGAGATTGTGATGAAGAGTTACAACAGGTCACCGCAGATCCTTTCTTTTGCTCCTCACAGCCCCACTTGCTAATGGAAGGAGGCTGGCGAGATCATTCTGCAGCACCCTCCTTTTCAGCAGCACAGATCACTCTTGCTCCGGACATCTTTTAAGGCAGGTACAAGTATCAAGGTCCTACACTGGCAATAGTGCCACAACTGCAAATGAGAAAATGAAGCAGTTATGACGTCCGAAGTCTAATATAACTGGCTAACACAATGCCAGCCAGTATTTTAAATCTATTTTATTTCACACCACTTAGGGAATCCTGGTGGTCAGTGAAACAATTAACATATAGTTTTATTAAATAAATGGTAATTCAAACCTGGAGAGCCAGCGTGGCACAGTGGTTTGAGTGTTGGACTTTGACTCTGAAGTCCAGGGTGGTTCAATTCTCAGCTTGGCCATGAAACCCACTGGATGACCCCTGGTTAAGTCACATGCTCTCAGCCACAGGGGAAGGCAATGGTAAACCACCTCTGAACAAATTTTGCCAAGAAAACCCCATGGTAGGTTCGATTTGGGGTCACCATAAGTTGGAAACAACTTGAATAATTCAAACAACAACAAGACTAATTCAAAACCAAAAGCCTTAAGAATGAATGCTCCCTCCTGCATTCACTGGAGTAGATTTCTCACATCTTTTATCTCTCTCTCTCTCTCTGTTTTTTGCAAGCCATGATCTAAAGGGAACCTGGTTAGGATAACCACACTTAGTAATGTGCTCCTTAACCACTTAATATTGCATCACAAACCATGATAAGCACTAACCAGGGTTCATGGTCTTTTTGTTTTCAAAACCATTTCCAAGAATGGATCTCTTTTACCATGGCACAAAGAAAGGAGAAAGGAAGAGTGGGTTTAGTTTAGAAAGGGAAACAGGAGCATGCATTACATAGAAAAACTCCAAATTTGTAAATGGTGCTTTGTAGTGCTGTGCTTGTATTGTATTGTTTGCCCAAGTCCAGAGCTAATATTATCTTGGTTTATTAAAATTATATCAATGCATTTTTATATCACACATTCTTTTTATTATTAACATAACAGTCTTCAGTACCAAAGAAGACAATGTTACAGAAGAAGTTTATATGACTTAATAGCACAGCTTATCACTACCAGAAATTTTGAAAATCAAATTTATTCAGTTAATTTGTCTTTTTCTATTAGATCCAACAATGGTTGATATTCTAACTGTTTCAATACAGAACAAATTTCATAAGCAGTCATAATCCAAGAAACATTTCTTTTAGGACAATGAAAAAATATTCAAAGCAAAGCAAAAAAAAAAAGCTTCATATAAATTATTCTAGACAAATAGGTGTAGTAGTAGAATGGTAAATGGTCTACAGTACCTCGGCTAGATTCCATATTGAGGCTGGGCACTAAAATTAAAGAGGGCCAAATTTACCATCAGTCTCAAGGTCATGTCTTTAAAACATTACTCATTGTAAGCAATTAAACAAGAATTGTCAGATTTTATTCTCTCATCTGCAATAAATGAGACACTGGCTGCATCTGCACTGAAGGATTAATGCAGTTTGACACTGCTAACTGTCATGGCTCAATGGTATGGAATTCTGGCATCTGTAGTTCTGTGAGATATTTACTTTTCTCTGTCAGAGAGCTCTGGTGCCACAACAAATTACAGATCCCAGGATTGCACAGGATGGGGCCATGACTGTTAAAATGATGTCAAACTGCACTGATTCTGCAGTATGGCAGCAGCCTCTTTCATTGCACAAGGTAAATGCTTTGATATAACAGTTTCCAAGATCTCCCAATTAACTAGCCATTTTCCTTCCAGTTTCCAAACTTCTGTCACCTCTATTTCCCTTGGCACCTTGGTATCAGTTCAATTGTTATAAATATCAGCAGCCATACTTAAGCCAGTGCTTTATAAGTGCTTTATAAGATGCATTAGCCACATTATCCCCAGTCAGTATGGGGAAGATGGAGGATCCAGTCCAACATATCTGAAAGGAGCTAGATTGGAGAAGGCTTGGCAGCTCTAAAACTTTCTTGACCCCTCTGTTGGTTCCTCTCTGGAAACACGTGCAAGCGTGCTAGATTATTGTAGGCTACTTTTACATTTCAGAATGAATGCAGTTTGACACAGCTTTAACTGTCATGGTTCCATTCTATGGAATACTGGGATTTGTAGTTTGTTGTGGCACTAGAACTCTCTGACCAAGAAGGCTAAATATCTCACAAAACTACTATTCCCAGAATTCAACAGCACTGAGCCATGGCAGCTAAAGCAGTGTCAAACTGCATTATTTTTCCAGTGCCAATGCAGCCATAAAGTGATGGTTCTAAACAATGGAATTAGTACCATTGCATAAGGTGCAAACCATCACCAATGGCCACTAAACAATTAATAGTGAAATACTGTAGGTTAGCCCTGGTTGACATCCTTCCCATCACACCTGCAGCCCCAAGTCCTCTTTTTCCAATAGGCAAAAAAGTGTAAATTTATACCCACAATGCTACAGAGAACAGAGACCCCATCTTTCTCTTATTTATGGAAATGACAGAGGAAGAAAAGTGTACAGGGAAGAAATGATATGTCTGAAGACAGCAACAGCATCTGAACACATATCTGTCTGTGGTGGTCGAGTAAATGTAGACAAGACTAGCATCATCTCTTAAGGAAAGAGATACTAAGGGTGTTATGAAATAAATAAACTGATTTGTTGTGATGACAATGCCACAACCAGCACATTAGCCAAATCAGATAATGTACATGGATTGTCTTGCATGTTCCAAAAGCCACATGTCCTGTTTGTATGAAGTTACTCCACAACATTGTCATAACAAATGGAGTGGTTCGCAGCAGAGGGTACTATTGTCACGTAGAGAATGATCATGCTCTCTGCTGGTAAATTATTTGTGATTAATGCATACAGACAGCAGAAACTGCATTGACATTTTTGTAACATAGAAATGAGACCTATGGCAAGGCATGCCTAGCCTTTAAAACCCATGCTGATTTTCATCATCACCACTGAAGTATTCATTGTTTCAAAGAGAGATTGATAGACATTCGCTGTTAGTCTGATATGTGCTGGACATCTCAATCCTATATTGCAGCTGTGTAATCCTGGGAGTCCTAACAATAAAATTCACAGGCTGGGAAACAATTTCAAAAGAAGATGGTTGAGGAAATAATTTCTCTAACCACTTGGAACCATTTTTGGTCATGAAATCTCTGCACCAAAGACTATCTGTTTGTTCCACTAGTTGAGATGGGCTTGCTATGTAAACAAAACTTTAATTGTTTCTGTTTAAACAGATTTTAGCAAGGGCAAAATTAAACTCTCTTAACAATATTTGAAGGGTCATAGCTCAGTGGTACAGCACATGTTTTGACTGTAAAAGGTCTCAGATTTGATTGGAGACATCTCAGACAGGATGGGCCTGAAACTGTCAGGAGGTGCCGATCAGAGTAGACAATACCAGGTGAAGGACTTGATATATTAGGTGATTTCAAATATTGGCCAAAATCCTCTATCATGGTGTTACATACTTAACAACATAGCAGAGGTCCCAACAAACTTTGTTAGTGAATTGCAAAGATGTGTAACAGTGCACCAGCTAGAGTGTCTGAATGCACATTAGTATTCCCTGGTCAGTGTCCCAATGCACCACAGAATCACTGCACATTGATCACTTTGCTGCCTCCCCTACATAATAAGATAACAGCAGCCCCTTACTGGATACTAGAACTGTCCAGTTCTAAATCCCACAGATATAAATCCACTTTATTGTTGTTGACTGCCCTCAATTTGGTCCCAACTCATGGTGGCCCTGTGGATGAGACATCTCCAAGCACCCCTATCCTCCATTGGGAGAAAAGTGATATAAAAATGAAACAAATAGTAATATCATATCATATCATAAATAACAAACATAGCCCATCACATACAGTGGCTGATGCCCAGTAAAGAAGGATCTGAGGAATTTTATGATCATGGCAATAGTACTACAATCATGAATCCTTCGGTTTTGAGAATATACATCAGTTATGGATCCCTAACTCTAGGTTACTTACCCATAACAGAAACAATGAATTCCAGACAAGATTTATGTATTCAGTTTGATTTTGATCCAGCAGTGAGATACTGAGAGACACTGCATTTGGCAGCCTGCACAAGAATTAGTGAAGCAATAGATATTATTGCGTTCTTACACTAATAAAAAATGGTTATTGTCCTGAATAAGGCCAGGCCTGTAGTCCATTTTAAAAAAAATCCCCTGAAAGACTCCCCCCCCCCCCCAGATATCTGCCTCAATCTCCTTTGAATAAACAAACTGATGGCTGCTGAAGAGAAACAGTTTGTGCAAATGGGTGGGAGAAACACCATGTGCTAAGATACTTGTTTGTGCATGAAACGAGGACACACTGAATGAACGTACATTGTTCATCACCATCTGGAATAATTAAAACTAATTTTCTGGATGAGATTATATTATTTTCATGCCAGGTTTATAATATAACATGCACATCAGTATCCATGAGAAATTAACTGTGAGTTGTAGATACTTATATTAGGTGATACATAATCTTTTAAGAGAATTGATACAAAAAAATGTAAAGAAACCACAGCTATATATATCTGATATTTTAACAATAAAATAATAGAACACTAGCATCAAAATAATTTTTACAAGCTGGGAACCTTGTCTGAACCAATATGTAGCTACTACTCACAGTTAATGTCTCATGAATGTGTGCATTATTTTCCTCATCCGCATATGGAAAACTAAACAAAAGTCAAGTTATTTGACTTATCCTAGGGTCATAACCTACCCAACTCCTTATTTATAGCTACTGTGCATGTGCAGAACATTAGAGAGAAAGTAGATCAAATGGAACTTTTATCCCAGAATGGATTCCCTTGTAATTTCTCAGCCAGGAGTAGCAATATGTTCTTCAGTGAAACGTAGTTCCCTGGTGGCCTTTCACCAGCAAACGAAGACGTTTTTATTCCAGCAAACATTTTTAAATCATGTAGAGCTGGTTTTATCAGGGGATGGGGGATTGGTTTAGATTATTTTAACATTGTTTATTTTAAATTTTTGTATTTGCAATTTTATATTTTTATAATTTTAACTGTACAATTTTAATTGTTGTGTCTCATATATGTTAGCCGCCTTGGGTCCCACTTTAGGAGAAAGGCGGGATAAAAATAAAATAAAATAAATAATAAATAGTCTTTTCATGATACAGCTGGCCTCCCACATTTGTGGCCTTAACTTTTGTAGATTTAATTATTCATGTATTTGATTAATATGCTCGTTGTAGGTCCTCCAGATGGAAGCTGACAATAGAGGCCCACTGAAGGACCTAGAGATTTTTTTACAGAAAATATTTTTCTAGGCATTTGTAGGTTCTCCATCATGATTCTAAGGTCAGCTTCCAGTGTTTACAGAGTTGTGCTGGAGGACCTAGCAATTTCTAGAGAGGTGTTCTCTAAGGTTAAAAAAGGTTCTTTATGGTTTTTTCCACTTTCAAAGGGGTCTTGTGCCCCTAAAGCCAGAAAGTGGGGAAGGCTCACTGCATTTTCCCTTTCTGTCCTATTTGCACGGATGTCTGCAAATGTTTGGGTATTTATATGGTTTCAGCCTATATTGTAGAGTGCTGCATCTGAGAAAGTAAATTCAAGAATATTTGAAAAAATTGTAAAAATAGTTTTTTTGAGTGTTGAAAAACTGTGATGGGATCAATCACAGACTGGTGAGAACCTCTGCACTTCAGTACCTATTCTGTATAAAATGAAACTCAGACGTCACTAGAGGAAGAGACCTTGTTTTAATTCCAAAAGGTGTCCATTTTAGGACCCCCCCCCCAAGTATCTCTGCATGTAAATTAGCACACATAGGCTGAATTTGTACTTTAGAAACAATGCTGTTTGATACAGCTTTAACTGCCATGGCTCAATGCTGTGGAATTCTGGGACTTGTAATTTGTTGTGGCACCAGAGCTCTCTGATAGAGAAGGCTAAATATCTCACAAAACTACAGATTCCAGAATTCCGTAGCATTGAACCATGGAAGTGGTGTCAAGCTGCATTGTTTCTGAAGTACAGATTCAGCACAGGTGATACTAGGAGAGGACAGCTGAGATCCTGCATGAGACATACAGCCACAATATTGTGACTGTGATTCATTCCCTCAATCTGACCCCAGAAGCCTGCCTTAAAATCCAGCTAGCCACACCAAGGGACAGAATTCTGTGGCACTGATGAGTGGAGCACTGAAGTGTGGTGCATCGAGCCCTCTCCAAGCAACAAGCTATAGTGTGAGAAGCAGAAGCAGGCACCCTGCAAAGTTTAATACTGAGTATTGAATTTCATATATAGTGATTCCTTAGTTTATAATTCATTATTGATTGATTGGTTGATTGACTGATTGATAATCCATTAAGACTAATAGAATTACATTATTTAGTTTATGGGAGAATGTATTTACTGAAATTGGAATATTGAATTTTGCTGGATACAGGGGAGAGAAATTAATTTTATCAGTTAAATAACATATTGTTCAGTTTCTCAGGCATGGAAATATAATTGATTGGATTTGAATCCAAGCAAACATCAGATTCAAGAAATATGTACAACTTCAGAAATATATGTATATGTAGAGTATGGGGGGCATTTATGATTGTGGCAATGCTACCACAATAGTAAAAGTGAACAAGAAATGGTTATAAAGTTTTAGGTCTAATTTACAGGATTGTAACTGACTAACAGGGTGCCAGTTGATGTTGTGAGGCCTAGCTGAGCCTCTAGCTTTTTAAGAGCATGTTTTGCACATGGAGCTATCCAAAGTACTGAAAGCCTAGGTCATGTGCCAGAACACATGGTATCCTATGGCCACCTATTTGATGGCTCAGGCTCAGCAAAGTTCCTTGTGACTTATTTAGACACGTCTCAAGGGAGGAATTCCTCCATGAATTCCACGTCTCTCATTAAATCTCTGGAACATCCAGCAGTGCTCAGACTGAAATGTTTGGAGGACAGCCAGCAGTTGCTAGTTTGATATAGCCCAGGGATGGAGACGCTACACTTAAAATTAGAGACCCTATGGTAAACTGCATCTTTCATATCTCCATGGGTTTCCCTCTGGAGTTCCTGGATCTGGGCCAACAACTCCAAAAACTAGAACTTTCAGAGGCAAAACAATCCAAAGGAACTGGCAAACACCCTGAAATACTAAGTTTGCTGTGTAAAAAGTCAGATAATAGATCAATACTTTCATTGGCTTTTCCTGGCATACTGTTCCTCACCCAATGCTTTTTAAAAATAAGAATAAAGGGAACATGTCCACAACTCTTGGAGTGGCTGCCAATTTAAAATCTTCCACAGTACATAGACATTACTCCCAGCTCATCTTGTCCTTGGCTATTGTGTTCATCTTCCGTTTCTTTTTTCTTTTTAAAAGATACTATTTATTTTTTTCTTCATAACGTACTCCTGCCTTATCTTTCCCTCTCTGGCTGGGTTGTTCCCAGATCACTATCCTCTGGCTGTGGCGCTAGAGATCTCAGTCCCATTCATATTTTCCAATCGTCCTCCATGCATTTCTGCACCTAATCCTGTTTACAGACCTCAAAAGTTCATTTTTCAGGGCTACTCCTCCACAAAGCAACATTTACTCAAGAGAAAAGACAGGAAACAAAGATAAAAATTGCCAAGTTAGTAAACAAACAGAGTACATTAGGTGGATTTCTGTTATTTAGGTGAATGAGCATCTCAGGCTAAAGGCAGAAATGCAGAGGAGTTGTATAGCCTTGTCTATAGAAAAAGGATCAAGGTACAACAATGGGAAATTTGCAGTTGGGGGGCATTACTAAGAAGATGTTCTCTTCTGTGTTTGCCAACCTGACCTACGGTAAGAGTGGATACATGTATGGGCAAGATTGTACAGTGAAAGGTGGACCTTCAGATGTCCTGCCACCAAGCTGTATAACTTTTAAAAAGTTAATAGAAGCACTTTAAACACTGAAAGTTCACTATCATCCAATGCAACTTGGTGCAGAATCTCATAGCTGAGCTCCTGCATTGAGGCATAACTATGATATACTAGATATTTTCCATTGTCTATGTCAGCCCCTGAAACCCCACCTTAAAAGCCAGTCAGTTGTCCAGAACAATGGAGATCTGTGGTGTTCGTGAGTGGGAGGCTACATGATAATGTGCTCAGCCCACCTCTGCCATTAAGTGACAGTGTGACAAAGAGTTCTGACAGGACTCTACATGTGTCTCTGCTTCTGGTCCTCACACCATCCATTGTGAAGAGAGTTGTTCAGGTCATCTTGAAGCCTCCCAACTCACCAGAGCTGTGTGACTTGGGACAGCTGCTTGGCTTTTCAGGGGCATTTTTGATTGTGGCACTGGTACCACGATTGTAAATGTGGACAGAAAACAATTGTGTGGTTGTAAGCCTAGCTTACAACATCATAACTGACTAACTTCATGCCATCAACATTTTAAAGCATCCTAGCAAGTGGTCACTATCTCCATCATCCTATTTTATTTTATGGTAAGTGTGTTCTTGCCAGTGTGAGCCAGCATGATGTAGTGGTTCAAGCACTGGACCTTGAGTGAGTCACATTCTCAGCCCACACTCTCAGACTGCACCACGACAGGTTCACCTTAGGGTTGTCATAAGTCAGAAATGTCTTGAAGGTACACAACAACAACAATGTGCTCATATTCATCCCAACCAGAACACTAAAACAACCCTTTGAATCAGGGCAGGAAGGGGTTATTTGGTTTGTCCTCATGTGATTTCTTTGTTCTTAAGGATATGAAACTACAGTGCAAACATAGTTTACAAACTTGTCAAACTTCTACTGACTTGCTAATTTCCATGCAACCTCTATCAATGCCACCTTCTAACCTGGTAAGAGGGCTTGGGGCAAAGGAGAAATTTAAAAATGCATGGAGTGCTTTTAAAATACTAGAAGCTTCCCTGAATCTCCAAAATAAATCTAAATAACAAATCCAGAGTTCTGAGTAGTCATTTGAAATAACTTTATGGACATTAACAGTGTTGGTAGTTATGCACAGTGAAACAGGACTAAACAAATTTCAGACTTATAACTCTTGCCATGGGCAAGAATTTAGGAGGTGGGAATTAAAGTCACCACATCTTCCTCAAAAGACAGAAAAAGCAGCCTGGTTCCTTCCAAATGTATTAGACTTCAACTTCCACAATTCCTAACTGTTTTTCATATTGGCTAAGGGTAATGGGAGCTATAGTCCAGACCATCTCTTATCTATGGGAGCAGATTTTTGGATTCAACATGGGCATATCATTGGAAGAAATGGAAATTGTCCCCTAGTCTCCTCACCCTTGCATCTGATTATCATACCCAGATCTCTCTTTTTTTGTAATCCAACTAGCTCCATGGAATTTGAGTTAATGCTAGCTGGCTACTGTTTCAAATAGGATGTGGATTAGACAATAAAAGTGGAGTCCAGACAAGCCAAATATAATCATGGGTGCTACATCTTAAATTTTAAGAGCAATTCAAAAACATTCATTTGATGGGACTTGACTCCAAGTACAGATTTTGGGCAGAATGTGTCGCAAAATGGTCATTTGAATGGCCATTAATTTTCAGTCTATATCAAGACTTTTCTTGTTTGTTCACATTATGTAGGCTTTAGTCCTGCATCAGGATATTTAAAAAGTATAATACTTTGCACACGTAGTTCTCAGGTGGTAGTGCATGCACTGGCAACCTCAAGGTTGGATTTCTGCAATGCACTGTTCACTAGCCTACTTCATTACCAAGTTTGGAAATTTAAGGTAGTTCAAAACACAGCAGCTAGTTTGATTACTGGGGCATCCAGGAGTGATAAGGAGAAGACCAGCAGCAAGCCAAGCCAGAAGCAGCCTTCTTTTCTTCCCAACTCCACCTGGGCAAGAAGGCAGCAGAGGCCAGGCAGCAGCAAGAGGGTGTGGCAGGAGTGGTGAACTATAAAGCCACTCCTTTTCCACCCCTCAGGAAGACCAGCAGCAAGCCAAGCCAGAAGCAGCTTTCTTTTTCCCCAATTCCACCTGGGCAAGAAGGCAGCAGAGGCCAGGCAGCAGCAAGAGGGTGTGGCAGGAGTGGTGAACTATAAAGCCACTCCTCTTCCACCCCTCAGGAAGACCAGCAGCAAGCCAAGCCAGAAGCAGCTTTCTTTTTCCCCAATTCCACCTGGGCAAGAAGGCAGCAGAGGCCAGGCAGCAGCAAGAGGGTGTGGCAGGAGTGGTGAACTATAAAGCCACTCCTCTTCCAGCCCTCAGGAAGACCAGCAGCAAGCCAAGCCACCAGCAGCCTTCTTTTTTCCCCAACTCCACCTGGGCAAGAAGGCAGCAGAGGCCAGGCAGCAGCAAGAGGGTGTGGCAGGAGTGGTGAACTATAAAGCCACTCCTTTTCCACCCCTCAGGAAGACCAGCAGCAAGCCAAGCCAGAAGCAGCTTTCTTTTTCCCCAATTCCACCTGGGCAAGAAGGCAGCAGAGGTCAGGCAGCGCGGAGAGGCGGCGGGGAAGGAGAAAGCAACACCTGGGACTGCCAAGGCCACCCCTCCATTCAGCAAAAGAACGCGGCATTGGCCGCAAGAGGAGGAGCTAAGACATTTCCATATATTGCTTTCCCCGTCATCATTGCATGGCTAGGTTAGCCACAAAGGAGAACATTCTACCTCAGGGCCTTTTGTTTTTAGGCATAATGCTTATAATGGGAGAGCTGACTAGACAGGAAAATGTTAATATCTGTCCATTGTCTGTTAGACATGGAGCTCCTATTCTGGGTCAGAAACTTCTGACGGATAAATCATTTCCAGCACCAGATGATGGAGCCGGGAATAGCCTGGGAGCAGGAATTGAGGTTGTGTGGGGGCAGGGAAGGTATGGCGGCAACAGAGTGAACAAATGTTACAAAAGAAGAAGGGATCGATGTCTGATATCTATCCCTTCTTCAGTTCACCCTGTTTCCCAAGATAACATGGAGAGCGCACCAACCATTCCACAATCCCTTAATCTGCTCCTTTGCAATGTCAGGTTGGCCAAAGGTAAGACTCATATCATCCACGATCTTCTCGTGGATGAACAGGCCGACCTGGCATGCTTCACCGAGACTTGGCTGGGAGATGCCAGCGCTGCTACCTGGGAGCAGGCCCTCCCAGCCGGCTACACGGTTAGTGAGCAGATAAGGGAAAGTGGGCGGGGGGGGGGGCGGTGTGGCAATAGTTCACAAAACTAACCTAACTTTGATCAGGAAACCTGTCCGGAAAACGATCCACATTGAGTGTGTGTACCTTGGCCTGAAGACCAGGGATAGTTTGGGGATTCTGTTAGTATACCGGCCACCCCGTTGTCTAACAGATTCCCTGACTGAGCTGACTCAGCTGGTCTCTGAGTTGTTGTTGGAGTCTCCCAGACTTCTTGTATTGGGTGACTTCAACATTCCTCTTGAGACCAGCTCTTCTGATCTATCTGGAGCAGCTCGGGAGTTCATGGAATCCATGACAGGCATGAACCTATCCCAGTTGGTCAATGGGCCTACCCATTGCGCGGGTCACACACTCGATGGAATCTTTAGTATGGAACAGGAATATCCGTGGGCGGAGGTAACCAAAACCTCCGCACTGTCATGGACGGATCATTTCCTGATCAAGTTGGAACTAAAAGCCACTTCTGTCCCCCCCGGGGGTGGTGGACCCATTAGAATGGTCCGCCCTCGAAGACTAATGGAACCAATTGGTTTCCAGAAGGCCTTAGAGGGTTTAATGGTTGGCAACGCCGGTGACTCCGTCGAAGCTTTGGTGAATACCTGGAACACCGATCTTCCCAAGGCTCTCGACGCAATCGCCCCCAAGCGTCCTCTACAACCCGCTCCAAATCGCAAACCCTGGTTCTCGGAGGAACTCAGGGAGATGAGGCGGGTTGGACGACGACTAGAGCGCAAATGGCGGAAGACTCGACTCTTCTCCGACAGAACTCGCCATAGGCAGCATCTTCGCGCCTATCGGGAGGCTTTGCGTGCAGCGCGGAGATCCTTCTGCTCTGCACGCATCGCGTCTGCAGAGTCCCGCTCAGCAGAGCTGTTTAGGGTTGTGGGGGAGCTGACGCGGGTGCCCCCTGCGCCAAATCCCCTACTGGACCCAACAACAGCCTGCTGTGATGAGTTTAACACCTTCTTTGCAGACAAAATCTCTCGGATAAGGGCCGACTTGAATGTCAATGTTTTGTCAGAGCCCATAGGTCAGGTGTCCGATAACTCCGTTGCTGTTTCTTTACTGGATGAATTTCAACCTGCAAGTACCGAGGACGTGGACAAGCTCCTTGGAAGTTTGAGAAAGACGACTTGCCCTCTCGATCCTTGTCCATCTTGGCTGGTCGCCCAGGGAAGGGACGCAGTGAGAACATTCCTTCGGGATGTGATCAATGCGTCCCTCAGGGAGGGTTCTTTACCATCTTGTCTAAAGGAGGCGGCCGTTAGACCCCTCCTGAAGAAACCCTCCCTTGATCCCTTGGATAAAAACAACTACAGGCCAGTCTCCTTGCTCCCATTTTTGAGCAAGGTCATCGAGAGAGCAGTCGCCTCCCAACTCCAAGCTGTCTTGGATGAAACTGATTATCTGAATCCATTTCAAACGGGCTTCAGGACAGGACATGGAGTTGAGACTGCCATGGTCGCTCTGACCGACGACCTTCGCTTGAGCATTGACAGGGGTAGTGTGACCCTGCTCGTGCTCTTGGATCTCTCAGCGGCCTTTGACACGGTAGATCATTCCATCCTTTTGGGTCGACTGAGAGAGTTGGGGATCGGAGGCACTGCGCTTCGGTGGTTCCGGTCCTTTCTCTCCGGGAGATCCCAAAGGGTGAGGCTCGGGGACAGTTGCTCTTCTAAGATAGAGCTTAATTGTGGCGTCCCTCAAGGCGCCATCCTGTCCCCGATGCTGTTTAACATCTACATGAAGCCACTGGGTGAGATCATTCGGAGGCATGGAGCTCAGTGTCTTCAGTACGCTGACGACACTCAGATTTACCTCTCCATGACAAGATCGTCGGCTCAGACTTCAGATGGCGTCTCTCCTCTCAATGACTGTCTTACGGCAGTAATGGATTGGATGAGGGAAAACAGGTTGAAGCTCAATCCGGACAAAACGGAGGTACTAACTGTCACAGGACCGAAGCCAGGATCGGGAATACACCTCCCGGTCCTAGATGGGGTCACACTCTCCTCGAAGGACCCTGTTCGCAGTCTGGGGGTACTCCTTGATTCGTCGCTTCACATGACTAGTCAGGTGAATGCGGTGGTCAGGAGTGCCTGTTATCAGCTTCGGCTGATCCGCCAGCTGCGCCCTTTCCTGGAGCCAAAGGACCTGGAGTCAGTGGTACATGCTTTGGTAACCTCACGATTGGACTTCTGTAATGCGCTCTACATGGGGCTACCCTTGTGCCTAACTCGGAAACTTCAATTAGTTCAGAATATGGCAGCCAGGCTTGTCACGGGAACATCAAGGAGAGAGCACATAACACCAGTGCTCAAATCTCTCCACTGGCTGCTGATTAGTTTCCGAGCGCAGTACAAGGTGTTGGTTTTAACCTTTAAAGCCCTACATGGCTTGGGTCCATCTTATCTGAGGGACCGCCTCCTCCCATACGAACCCCTCCGCACACTCCGGTCTTCTGGGAGGAACTTATTGCAGCCTATGAAGACTAGACTGACGCAGACCTCCCAGAGGGCCTTCTCGGCTGTCGCTCCCAGGCTATGGAATGGCCTGCCAGACGAGATGCGTCTTATTACATCTTCTGATTGCTTTAAAAAAGCCTTGAAGACGCATCTCTTCCGGCAGGCCTTCCCAGAAAGTTCTTAACCTCCCGGCTCTGTTTGGGTTAAGCTCTCCCATTAGCATTTTAACATCTTGACCCTGATCTCTATGCAATGGGTTGCCGTTTTAAATTGAAATTTTTATTATGTCATTTTAATTGATGTTAGTTTAATTTAATTTTAAGGGGCGGGTGGTTGGGTATGGGTCATGTATATTTTATCTTGCATTTTTTAATTGATGTAACCCGCTCCGATTGGATACAGAGGAGCGGGCTATAAATAAAACATTATTATTATTATTATTATAACATTATACCAATATTAAAATCACTCCACTGGCTGCCAGTTAGGTGCCAGGCAAGGTACAAAATGCTGGTTATTGCCTTTAAAGCCCTACGTGGTTTGGGTCCAGGTTACTCCAGGATCACCTCCTCCCAAGCTTGTTTTCTGCTGCTCCAGAGACTAGAACGCGGAACAATGGATGCAAACTGCAGGAAAAGAGATTCCACCTCAACATTAGGAGGAACTTCCTGACAGTAAGGGCTGTTCGACAGTGGAACACACTCCCTCGGAGTCTAGTGGAGTCTCCTTCCTTAGAGGTCTTTAAGCAGAGGCTGGATGGCCATCTGTTGGGGATGCTTTGATTGGGAGTTCCTGCATGGCAGGGGGTTGGACTGGAAGGCCCTTGTGGTCTCTTCCAACTCTATGATTCTATGATATAATTTGCCCCATATACTCAGGTGCTTTTGTAGACATTTACTTCAGTCACCCAGGACTAAGAGGGAATATAGACTGGCACTTTGTGCCAGCCTGTGGGCAGAGTCATGGCATAGCATCCACACACTGAATGTTGTGACTCCACCCCCTTTGTGCCATGAAGCTGCACACCCTTCTACACGGTACATGGCATCATGGCGCAAGTCTCACACAGCACTGAAGCAGCACAGAGTGGAAGGGGCACCATTATGCCACCCATCACGGCTATGACGCCCCTTCCAGGGAGCAAAAAAGGAGCCCTTTCAGGGCTTCTTCTTGCTACCTGTGGAGGCCGTGGCATGCAGTTGCTGCAGCCTCCATCCGGGGCAAAAAGGGGTGGTGTCCCACTGCCCGTATGTACAGCCCCCACTGTCAGCCAGAGGACTGGGCAATGGCCTGCCAGAAGAGACTGAACAGATGAATATGCTATCTGAATTTAAAAGTCTCTTCCATCAGGCTTATCCAGATGATTTTTAAACTGTGAATTTTAAATGATAAATTTTAGATGTGGATTTTTTTAAGGTGTGCTGTGTACATTCTATTTGTCCTTTTTAAATTGATATGTATTTTAATTGATGTTGCTTGTTAATTGTTAACTGGTTACCAGGAAACACCATCCTAGCTGCACTTCTGCAGCTGGAAGAAGAGATCTGAGACCACTCTACTGGGTCTCCAGTTGTTTCTTCCTCCCCAGCCAGTAAATGGCTTTAGCAGGACCTTTGAAGCATGAGAATACATGCCTGAGGGGTGTGCTTGAATGTTGCACAAGGAGGCAATGAATACTTGCTTTTGCAATTTAAAAAGGATACACATAACCCTGAGTTTCTTTTGCATATGTCACCAAAAGGATTCTTGCCATTTTGTATCCTGCCACAAACCCTGAAAATAGGTCAGGCTAGAAATGCAAATGCATCCATAAATGATAAAAATATATGTGTGGTGTATTTAAAATGTGGCTAGCTTTCTCCCCAGGGCTCTCTTTCAGTAGCTATTGATCTAGTTATTTACCAAGTCTGCTTCCAGAATGTCAGAGATCACTAGTAAAGCCAAAAGGGAGTGGTGAGTTTTCACAATTTTTTTTCCTGTAAGGCTGCCTTCTAGCCCTCAGAACAGATAAATGATAGACTAGGAAAAGGTTTCCCAAAGCAATTTCCTCCTACAGACTGGATAAGAAAGACTGGCAAGAACTGTCGCCAAACAGATTTAAGGATGCATCTGTTACACTTGTCATCACAGCTGAAATGCTATCTTAACCCAAATTAGTTAATGTTTGTCTGCACTATGGAAGAACTTCAATACCTGTAAATTGATAGGGACCCTCCCTCCTGTCTTATCTCGACCTCATTCCAAACAAACAAACAAACAAACAAACTGTTTTCTGAGAACATGGTGAGAATTTGGGATGCTTTAGGAACTGGATCTTTGCAAATTTAGAGATAAATCCTTTGATAAATATGTAGATCAGAACACATGGTCAAAATGGATAATATGTTGATAGTCATTATCTATCAGGTTATCACCATCTGGGAATGGTGGCATGAATTGCTCAACAGTCTCAACTGGTATAAGGTAATGTTTGACATGACTGCCATCTTGAGAATCTAAGAGTAATGCCAAATCAAGAAGTGCCACGACCATAATAGGCTGCCTGGAGCTTACCTTTTGGCAAGTCCTACAAATGCCCAGTGAATACCAAGAGATGAAATTCAAAAAGTAACTTTCCGAAGATTCCCAAGATTTCATCTCCACAGAAGAATTGCGAACGTGCAGATCAGTTGGCCACCCATTAATAATATCTCCACCTTAACTATACTGAACTTCAGTTTATTGATCTGCTCATCTAGCCTATTTGTATCAATAAACACCTGTGCAGGGCTTCCTTCAGTACAAGCAGTTCCACTATAAAAGCAAAACAGAACTAAATCAAATCCATGTACAGATGACACTCCAGCCTGAATCTCTGGGAGGCCTTTCTCAGTTGCTTCATGTAGATATTCAATACTATGGGGCTCAAAAAAGAACCTTGCAGAATATTACAAGTCCCATGAAGCAAAACTACAGTCCCACCAGCACTGCTATGTGGAATCGGTTAAGAAGCAGGAGCAAAACTCTTAATAAATTAATAATATTGGATTGATCCCCCCTGACAATCTGCCCATTTTGGCCCACTGTCCTCATTTTGCTCTGTGTATCAACAAGGTTGAGAGAGTGAAAGGATGAAGCACAGTGTAGTGGAACTACACTAAAATACACCTGTGCTCTCAACATTCCCCTCACCATTTAGTTACTGTTGGAGAGTGAAACGGGAATCAGGGACATGTCCCCATAGCCCTGGGGTTGACAACTGTTGAAGGCTAGAAGGCCATATTAGCTGCCCAGGTTTTTAGCCTCACCAGACCATTTTAGGCATTTTTTAAGGTATGAGGGAGGTTGGGGGTAGGGGATTATGTAGAATTTGTTTTATACATATTATGTATTTTATGGTTATTTTTGTGTTATTGTAACCTGCCTCGATCCATAGGGAGAGGTGGGATATAGATACATCATCGATTGGGATCCACAAGGGTCCCCCAGAGATCTCAGCACATGATGTAATGATTATGTGTCTGCATCACTGTAGAGAATGGAAGGGAACACCAACTCGGCAATGACCATTAACATCAGCTCTGCAACCATTTACACCAACACTGCAATGGCCACTATGTCACTAACAAGATGCCAGCCTGTTGGGAAAAGCTCAATTGGGCCTCTATTAGGAGGAATTTCCCAAATCTTTAGAGGGTGATCACCAAGCAATCTCTGCAGAGGTGCAGAACTATGGATTTCCAAAAGTTTTGGGACTCAAGTGCCCCGTCTCCCATAACCCCTCACCACTGACCATGCTGACTACAGCACAGCCCAGACAAGATGGAGATATAAATAGCAGGTGCTCAAATGATCTGGGTATTGAAAGAGTTCTTCTGTTTCAAATGGAATGGGAGCTCTCTATGCAAAACTTCTACAGGGCCACAGTTTCCCAGTCCTGTTTTAAACACATGCACAGATTGAACTGAGTACAAAGCCTCACTTGACAATCTGAAATGACAAAAATATGCCTTTTAGGGCATCCAGTACCATCCCAGAAGCATGCTCTGCATGTATCCAGAAGTAGATTGCCTCTCCTTGTTTGTATATTTATTTACTACACCTGCACACCCACTAATCCATTTCCAAGTAATGTTCTGCTTGCTGCCAGATTTGACATCTTCAGTCCTAAGCCATAAAAGTCTGTATGGTTTCTGGGTTTTCATATTTAACCCAATATGCTCCCTATATCTGTTTCTTTGTTCAATCAAAAATTTGATCTTAGCTCTGCAGAGAGGAGGACCCAGAGTAATAACTGTCATCTGACCAAGGCACTGCATTGCTACACTTCATCAGTTTGTGGCTCATTGTGTGATTGCAATCTAAGGATGAATCAACACACACAGCCAAATCCCATCATTTGTCAATGGCTCACAGTGGTCAGGGACTCGTTCGTGCCTTGGAACAACACAAGCCTCACCTCAGCCAAACGAGTTAATAAATCCAAAACGGTGTTTGCCTTTATTGTACTGGGATGACTCAAATAACTCTTCCAGGAGTGAAAACACTTGACTTTCCATTAGCTACAGTGAATGTTTAACTAATTGCCAAGATACCTGTGCTCATCCATTTCCAGTTTGTATAGTTAATCCTATTGATCCCATTAACATGGAAAATCAAAATGTTTAATTTGCCTGGCTGTAGTCAGTGCTTGGGTTACAATATGGTTTGAACTACAATTGTAAAAATAAATGCAGAGATCCCAGATCACATTCTTCTTTCCCTTACTTTATGAATCCATAGCTATTTTGCAGAAATGCAATTAAATCCTGCTTGTGAATTATGAAGACTGGCCTTTGCCAAGCCATGAGTGATGAACTATGGAAAGAGTTTATTAATGGTTAAGGTATATACTGTAGATAGATAGATTGTTATGATGTAGTTGTGAGATAGGTTGTCATGATTAAGGATTAATTTGTTGAGTTACTTGTTGACTGCTTATTGTCAAGGAGGGAGTTTGCGTAGCTCTTTAGAAAGACACGAGACATAAGAAAGGTGACAGTTCTATCCAATTGCTGCATTTCTATGAACTGATTCAACATGTAGCTCCCAGAATCAGCTGTGACACTGGATGCAATGTGCAATCAAAAACCAATAAATGTAGATCCTTACAATGCACAATGTACACACTTCAAAACTGGACACAAGGTGTATCTTTTGAGAAATGCGGATAGAAATATGTAGCAATTTCCATGTAAAAATCCAATACAGAACCAAATCAAAACCAGTTTTTACAGAGCCATATATCAGCACAATACAATTGACCCTAGTGGTACAATCCTAGTCATATCACCATGCATTGTCCTTTCGTGGCACCTTGCCTTTCCTATTCCTCCTTGCCCACAGTGGAGAGATTTCCAGATTTAGGGAGTTAGTACTTGGAATTTTTTTCTTCAAAGCACTGATCCATAACACATATTTATATCCTTCTTTGACCAGGTCTTGCAAATGCTGGAATCACCATCTAGTGGATGAAGCCTTTAATTGCATTAAGACTTTGATCTTTGATATATTCCTTGATCGAGTTCAGCAGATGTTGTTTTGAGACGGTAGGGAAGAAAAGGATGTGCCACTAAGAATCATCTTGTCCAGCGGGTCTAGTGAGCAGGTTCCCTTTCTGGAGACTTCTGTCTGACCGTATTATGATTTTCCCTAAGCTTGTTAACTGTTCTTTTCTGCCAGTTGTTCAATGGGCAAACACAACTTGAGCATTAATTAATCAGCCTGTTTTATTTCTGGTTAAGACCTTGGCATGCTGCCTGGATCACAAGCACCACTCCTGCTGTGTTGCTTCATAAGTTCTCATTCTCTTCCTTTTTTCCTCATCTCTGCTACTTGGTTTTTAATCGTTCCTCCCCCACAACGACACATTTCATTTTGCTAAGAGTTATAACTGGAAAATACAGAACGTCAAAAAATTACTACTTTAGACTATGGCATCCCAAATCCCCAGCCACTGGTTATGGTAGCTGGAGGATTCTGGGAGTTGTAGTTCAACAAAGTAACTTTCCCAGGCTTTGCGGAGATGCTTCTTTTGTCCCTGAATGCAGGAGAAGTTTGCTAGCTTTCAATTATTCCATGAATCCTGTTCAGCTATGTTGTGGACAGCCCCAGCTTGAAGCGACCTGCATGGGATTTGACTTTCTTTGACCTGTAACTCTGATCTTCCAGGATTGCGTTTTTCTTTTTAGCTTAGACCCAGCATGTAAGTGGAGCCAGGGCTCACAAAGCCAGAGTGCTAGGACTTTTTGATAAAAAAGGATGATGACAATATAGAGTCATAGAATGATAGAGTTGGAAGAGACTTCATGGGCCATCATCATTCCAGTCCTCTGCCCAGTGAGGGATCTCCAGCTAAAGCATCCCCAGCAGGTAGCTGTCCAGTCTCTTTTGAAGATGTCCAGAGAAGAAGACCCTACCACCTCTCTAGGCAATTTGTGCCATTGCTGAACCGCTCTTAGGCCTATCCCCTCTTCCTTATCACAGCCCTGGAGGGTATTTAAAGAGTGCAATCACTTCACCCTTCAGTCTTCTCTTCACCGAGCTGAACATGCCCACCTTCTTCACCCTCTCCTCATAAGCTTTGTTTTCCATATCTCTTATCATCCTTGCTGCCCTTCTCTGTTCTAACATCTTAAAATGAGGCATCTAGAACTGACCACAGTACACAGATGAAACTAGCACAGAATGTAGCGGGGCTATTACAGTCGGCCTGCCCCAACCACTGGCTAGCCATCCATGGATTTGTGCAGCTGTGGATGGCCCCACCCCATTCAACCCAATGGTTGCCACCATTAAAACCAATGGGACTTGAGGTCCCACAGTTTTTGGCATTCATGGTGTGTTCAGAACAGAACCCTTGCAGATACGAAGAGCTGACTATACTTCTCTCAACTTGAAAACTATGCTTCAATTAATGCAGGCTAAAATAGTCTTTGCCTTCTTTGCTGCAGCTTCACACTGCAAGCTCAAGTTCAATTAACCCCAAGAGTTCCTTTTGAACTCTGTTTCTATCTTCCAATGTGTGGGTCACCCCTCCCAGTTTTGTGCCACCTGCAACAAACTTGGTAAGGATGCCCTCTACTCTGCCATTAAAATTACCTGACATTCCTTTCAGTAGAGATGGAAAGGATATTAGAAAATAGTTTAAACCCCCCCCCCCTTACTTCTTGAGTGCCAGGAAATTCTGCTGAAGAAATTCCTGGACTGATGGGACTCTTCACAGTTTGAGACTTTAGTAGTGTATTTGTATATGCAGGTTTGTGCAAAAAATAAAAAAAAAAATCCGTATGTGAAAATTTGCAGCACTTTATCTTGAGGAAACAGCATTTTCTGCACAGAACATAATATATGTACACAGGAACATTGTCTGGCATCCTGTTATTCAGTAATGTCATCCTAAATTAGACTTCAGTTATTCTAACTGCTTTGAATTCCCATTTGCAATAGTAAACCTATTGTCTTGCCTGCGAAAGATCCGGAAACCCACCCCAAAAACCAACCATCCATTTGGAACAACAGTGGTCTGTGCTACTGGCACAGGATGATCAGCTCCCTCCTGCTTGTGAGCAATCCTGCGCGAAGCAGAAGCTGGGACCCATGTTGCAACTTTTCATCGCAGCATTACACACTGACAGGAGGAGTGTGATCACATCATCCTGCAACACCTCTGATGCCATCTGTCTCCCTCCCAGAGGCCTATTTATACATCCTCCATGGACTCCAAAACTAATGGACTCCAAAACTAATGTAGAAGTACTAGGGAACTACTGTCATCACTGGGTCCAGTTTTATTGGGCGACAAAGGACAGCCAAAGACAAATTTGTGGGCCTTAGAGCAAATTAAGCCGAAATGACTAAATGGAGACTACCGTACTTTGGACATATAATGAGAAGAAATGATGATGAAGGAAAAGATAATAATACTTGGTAAAGTGGAAAGCAATAAGAATAAATAAGACCATATTACAAGTGGATAGACTCAGTCATAAAAGCCACTGCCCCATGTTTGCAAGCACTTAGCAGGGCTATTGATATGATGGAGACTTGGTGGTATGCCATTCAAAGAATTTCCCTAAGCCAAAGTTGATTTGATGGCAATTAATAAAATTTATTTGCCCAGGAGGAGGACCTCATGCAGCCATAGCCCTTTCAGAATGTCAGATCCTTTAGGATTGAAGGCTGGAATGAAATTGGCCTGTATGGAGATGATAAGAGTCTCTCCAGTATCACTTATACACTGCTGCGTACTTGAATAATTAAATGACCCATACTGCCATTTCATCCTCCCTCGGCTTGCTGCTCATACATCAGTTTGAAAAAATCTTCTTTGTCCATAAGCCAGGTAGGGAACCTCCTGTTCAGACTTGGAGGGATGGAGGATGCTGGTGGGTGAGGCTCAAGCCAACAGTGAGTGGGAACAGAGCCAAAGCAGAAAAGAAACATCCTTTCACAGACTCACAGAATCATAGAGTTGGAAGAGATCCCAAGGGACATCCAGTCCAACTCCCTGCCATGCAGGAACTCACAATCAAAGCACCCCCAAGAAATGGCCATCCAACCCCTGTTTAAAGACCTCCAAAGAATGAGACTCCAGTGAGGGAGTGTGTTCCACTGTTGAACAGTTCTTACTGTTAGGAAGTTCCTCATAATGTTAAGGTGGAATCTTTTTTCTTGGAACTTGCATCTTCTGGGTCCTATTCTCTGGAGCAGCAAAAAACAAGCTTGCTCCATCCTCAATAAGACATCCTTTCAAATATTGAACAAGGCTATCACATTACCTCTTCTCTTCTCCATCCTAAACATCCCCAGCTCCCTAAGTCTCTCCTCATAGGGCATGGTTTCCAGACTTGTAACCATTTTAGCTGCCCTCTTTTGGACATGTGCCAGCTTCTCCACATCTTTTTTGAATTGTGATACCCAGAACTGGAAAACAGGATTCCAGGTAAGGCCTGATCCAGGCAGAATAGAGTGGCACTATTACTTCCCTTGATTTAGACACTATACTTCTATTGATACAGCCTAGAATCACATTGACCTTTTTAGCTGCCTTATCACACTGTTGCTCACATTCAACTTGTGGTCTACTTGGACTCCTAGATCCCTTTCACACATAGTTTTGTTCAGCCAGGTGTCCCCCATCCTATATTTATGCATTTCATTTTTTTGCCCTAAGTGTAGTACGTTACATTTCTCCGTACTGAAATTCATTTTGTTAGCATTGGCCCAGCTTTCTAATCTATTAATGTCATTTTGAATTTTGATCCTGTCCTCTGGAGTATTAGGTATTCCTCCTAATTTGGTGTCATCTGCAAATTTCATAAGCATGCTATTCTTTCATCCAAGTCGCTGATAAACATGTTGAATAGCCCTGGACGCCCAGGACAGAACTCTGTGGGACCCCACTGGTCACTTCTCTCCAGGATGAAAAGGAACCATTGCTGAGCACCCTTTGGGTTCAGCTGCTCAACCAATTACAAATCCATGTAACAGTTAACTTGTCTAGCCCACATATTACAAGCTTGCTTGCAAGAATGTCTTGCAGAACCTTGTCAAAGGCCTTACTGAAATCAAGATATGTGATATGCACAACGTTCCCTTCTGTGTCTACTTGCTCCTACTCCATTTCCCTCCCTCCCCGCCTGCCTACCTCATGGCTTTTGGAAAAGGTCTCAACTCACTGCTGGCTACCAAAATCAGACTGAAGGCCACATGTAGCACTAGGACTGTATGTGTGTAATTGATGGACTAGATGCCAACATTCATCAGTAAATTTCAATAACCACAGACTTCTAACATTTACTTTAATTGATAAATGTACAGGAACTGTTTTCTAGGCAGGGAAGACTGCTGGTAGAATACATGGGACTGGAGTACAATCCTATACAGTTACCATGGAGGTAAGCCTTAATGAACACAATGGGACTTATATCTGAATGGACATGCACCAGATCATGCTATTTGTCATTCATGCCCAATAGCATCTCTATAGTCACGCTGAAGTTAAAGCATTTTTAAAATATCTGCAAATTTCCCCTGAGTTCTTTGCTATTATCACTTATCCTGCTTGTGTTACATTTAAAAATTTGCAATAGGGATAAGCCTGTAGTACTCAAAATTCCTTTTAACAATGGCCAGTTTAACTACTAGACATTTATGCCATGCTACAAATCTGCAGAGCTTGGGAATACTGCATTAAAGGTAATGGTGTTATCTGTCACATATTGCTTTTTATGGTAGTGAGGGGACAACAATACTCCTTTCAAAAGCAAAGTAATGGCTGTTAACTCTATTATATATTTTTCCATGCAACTAATAACATTTGTGAATTTTATCCATTGTTATTGGGAGAAAGCAAAGCATTTTAGGCAGTGTTTGCTGAGAATTTTATAAAGTTAGGCCATTTCTAACTGTTTTAATGGCTATTAAAAACAAAACAAAAATGTAACAAGTAATATAATGATTAATCCAGTGAGTAATTTTCAATCCTTTTGTTAAAAAATAAAGCTGACGTTCTGTATTGTAGTTATGGGTTTGTAACCTAGAATTATGGATCCATAACTGCTCTGTATTCAGGTATACTATGTATTCATGGTTGTGGCTCTATTGCCATGATTGTAGATGTCCCCCAAATAGTAAACTCCAGGCAGCCGCTCTAAGAAATGAAGGATTGTTCTGCTGGTGATCAGTCCCACCAGCCAGCAAGCCTGTGACAAACAGAAAAAGCAGCCATGTTTGCAATTCTTTGCCATTCACTTGCAGGAAGGGGCTGCAAATGCCATCCTGCTGCACCCTCATCACCAGCAGAATATACCTCCAAGACCCAGTGCAGCTGCTGACTGTTGAAATAGGTTTGGCGGCTCACACCATGAAATGATACTTAGGTATGCATTCATAACTAAGTCAGTGATGTAGGATCTCAGTCATCAACCACAATTCTTTTTAAAATGACTTTCCAAGCTCTCTGCGAATCTGCAAATAACTTTATCTAGCTGGGATATGTAAATGCAAGCTCAGAATATTCCATTGTACTCCAGTGTCATCAAGAACCAAAATGGAGCCATGCAGATGAAAAAGTGCTGTTGTACAGGCCAAACAGCTGAAATAGATGCTGAAATATAGGGATCACATGGGAAAGATCCTCTTGTTCTCAAGTATTCCTTTGTACTTTCTCCAGTTTAACTCTTTGATTGCTGTCCGTCCTCTCCATAGAACAAAATCTGAACAACTAAATGGACGGCACTTACAAACATTTCACAAGAGAGTGCAACGTGTATCATTTCTTGTCAAGGCCTGTAAACTATAGGAGAAAGGGCCCAGTGGAATCTTTTAGTGACATGACTTATTATATCATCATAGAAAACCTCTTAAAATAAAAGCTGATCAGATTTTTAAGATTTTTTTTTTAAAAAAATCACAGGGTTAAACTTGTTCATGTGGTGTGTCTTCAAGCATAGCCTCTAGTTGCCAACCCTGGCTCTCTCTCTCTCTCCCCCCCCCCCCTTTCCTGCTGTGTCTTCCAGCTCCAATTAGCACTTTAAAAGAAGAGGGTTTAATAGACTGCTCGCACTCACCTCTGCTCAGCCCATCTGGTCCCCGGAGGATTCGGCATTCTTCTATCTGGCCAAATGGAGAAAACATCACCCTGATATCGTTCTCATTACACTTCTTCGAAACCATGCCTATGAACAATTTTCTGTCTTCCACAGCTAGGAGATAAAAAATAATGAATGACCAAAGGGTAGCTCCTCTCTCTCTCTCTCTCTCTCATTCTCACAATCTCTTCCTCTCCCCTTCTTCCCCATTCCATCTGTGATCAATGCTTCATTACCATATCAAACTGAATTGCAACTGTGGCATTGTAACTGATGACACGTTTTGGGGAAAACACTCCATACATACACTTTTCCCTTCTCTTTGAATTGCCTGCCTTTCCCATGGCATGAGGTTGCTCCCTGGCTTGCCACTCCCAACATCCCTCGCCATTCCTTCTAGAGATCTTTGCTGTCTGAGTAACACACAGATCAGAGGATCTTGCTTGTCTCTGCCAACACTTCTCCCAATTTCACTGTCTTAAGAAGGGGAGAAAAACCCAGATAAGCAAGAATAAATGTCGGTAGACTGAAACAGGCAGTGTGCGTAGATTCTAATTTAGATAAAATTCCATCCATCCCAACCACTAATATATGAAAGAGAAATGAGAGCAGATGCTGACAAAATACATGAAATAAAATGGGTTAAGGGAGAAAACATACTGAATGAAGGGTTAGAAGACATGCAACCACTGTATCTTCTTAGTCAGTTTCAACTGGCTGGAACAAAAGGAGCTCACAAAACAAAATGGAAGCATCTGCCCCAATGGCAGAATATTAACACTGAATTTCCTCTTTCTTTACCTATAATGATACAGTAATTCCCACTCTAAGCAGACCCAGCTAGTGAGAATTTCCCTTCTAGGGCAGCACTTCAATGAATGGCGTTACAAGATTACTTTGGGAAAACCAAATCCCCAGGGGACTTGTAATATTGGGCTTGCGAAGATATTTTTTTTAAAAGGGGGATGGGTTCAAGTTATTGCTAGATGATTCCCTTTACTGTAGAGGCACACAAAAAGTAGGTCAAGGCAGCAGCTGTATTCCTCGGCTTGAGTTTAAGCAAGCTCACATTCAGAAGCTTTAAAGCTACAGAGCGCAGAAACGGCTAGAAATGGGGGTTAGAAGAATCTGCTGGCAAATCTGATACTGTGGAGAGTTTAGACTCAACAAACACTGGAGGGAACAACGTTCTCACTGCAGAAAGTTAATTGTTCCACTTGATATGTTCATGTTATCTTGCAATGCTAATTTACCACCAGCTGGGAGCAGGTCAAGCTGAAACTGATGGGGTCTTTTATTCATTTGTGCACCAGGCAGAAGTGTGACACAGTTACTGCTGTTTCATGTATTGTCTTGCCCCCCTCACCCATTCTGTATCTTTGAACTTATCAGTGTATATGCATCTAGCAAGTTAAGAAACCATGTTACGCACCAGGTGAACTAAGCTCTAGTCTAAAAAAGCTGATGTCACAAGGTCTATGTGTGTAATAGCACTCTGTTTGTTTGCTACTACAGTGAACACCTTTGAAATCTGTAAATCTAAACCCCTGAATTTATTTATTTAAAAATGTATATCCTAACCAACATTGTGGAATCTTAGGGTGGTAAACAAATAAACAATGGCTAGCATCCTGGTGATGACTTATAAATGCAAGCTGTTGTTATTTTTAACTGCCCTTGAGACATCTCCAAGACTCCCTGTCCTTCATGCTTTTCTTAGGACCTGCAAATCCATACCCATGGCCTCTCTGATTGACTCTATCCATCTGATGTGCGGTCCTCCTTTCTTAATAAATCTCTCTATCTTTCCAACATTATTGCCTTTTCCAGTGAGTCATGCCTTTTCATGATGTGGCCAAAGTACAACAACCTCAGTTTGATCATCTTGGCTTCCAATGAGATTTCAGGCTTGATCTGTTCAAGAACGCAACTGTTATGATGTAGTTCACTCCTTTTGGTTATTGCTGAGGATGGACTGCCCTCCAAAAGGTAGCTTTTAAGCTCTGGCAGCTCCCCAATGTGGGCAGTTACTTGTGGGTGGAAAGGGGGGAAGATGTGATGAAGCATCCAGATATCTTCCTATACAGTGGTCCCCAAGTTACGAAGGTAATCCGTTTCGTAACCCGGAAGCATTCGTTTCCCGGGGGGACCGGTATTTTAAACGGACTGCGCGGCCAATTTAAAGGGGCCGCACAGTTTTTTTTTCCGCATCCCGGGGGATCTTTCAGATCCCGGGGGATACTTTAGCAGTCCCGCCGGTTTTGTACCCCGGGGTTTTCGTACCCCGGGGGATTCGTAAACTGGGGGACCACTGTAGTTGGATGCACAGCAATGACACCTTTTCCTCAGTGGCATCACTAGGGTTGATGTCACCCAGTGCAAGTGCTCAGAAAGGTCTGCCAGGGGTATGGCAGTAATAGCAGTGAACTGTCCTCCCTCCCTCTCTCCCTACTTTTTTGCTGCTTCGCTTGCCTGCCCCCCACCGCCTGGCCAGATCTGGAAAGGGCTGTTGGGAGGCAGCAGTGGCCTAGCCTGCCCTCCCTCCCCTCCCACAGCCTCACTCTCCCAGATGCCTGATCATCCATCCACCATCCACTACACCCCAGATTTAAAGCAATAAAATAATTTAAATGGGATAAAAACAAATTAAAACAGTATATTAGGTTAAAACTATTAAAACCATGTGCATTGCATTTAAGAAGTAAATTAAGCCCCCAAGGATTTATTAAAGTCATGTTTTGACATGGTTCTTGGCAGAATCCAGTGCTAGTACCAGTCAGACTTCCAAGGAGAGGGTATTCCACAAATGAGGTGTTACAGCTGAGAAGGCCCTCTCCCACGTCCTTCCATAATGCATTGGTCCCATCAGCAAGACACAGAGGAGGGCCTTCCGGCAGATCTCAGTCATCAGGCAGCCATATATTTGCTAATTTTCATCATGGCCTTATCAATAGACCTGGAGTAGGAATCCTGTAGCCAGAGCTTGTTAGATTGCTACTCCCAGCACTCCTTACCGCTGGATCTGCTGGCTAGGACTATTGGACTTGCAGCCCAACTTCATGACACAATTGCCACACCAAAACAAGGGGCTCTGTGCAAATCAAAATATGTTATTAAATGAATTGTGAGGCTGTCTACTTATTAGAGCACTGCCACTAAATGTGAGGGTCTCTTCTTGTACCACGACTATTGGATCAAATGTGGGAAACATCTAGATGCCCTTATTGGTCCTGTGCAAGATATTATTTGTCTAATCCCACCACTGGACACTTTCAGCCTTGAATAATTGTTGCCACCACAGAAACCATGTTTCTGAACTCAAGAATTCCAACCCTTATAAAGCATTCCCAGAAGTACAAAATATAATACAAAGATACATTCATTCAACATAGGTTCAAGACAATTAAAAATGACTTATTTAAACCATCTAAAACATCTGATTGACCTTAACTCACATTTCTTTTATATTCTTAACTTTGACATGCATATATTTCACTCTCTGACCTAACCAACCCATTTCTGAGCCTTATTAATGGACCTAACATCTCTAACTCATTTCCATTTTTCTGTTTAATTAACTTAACTACATGTATTTGCTTTCATGCCATTTACCAAAAAAAAGGGCAAGTCTTGGAGCGTAGGGCTGCCCTCCCACTCTTTGTAAAGTACCAAGTACATGCACAGCCCAATCCAAACAAATGCATCCTTTATTCAAAAATCATTACATGGACGCATTGTTCCAAAAATGCTCTCAACTGTCTACAGAAATCACGATAGGTCAGTGGGGAGAAGAAGGCGTAGGGATGTGAGGTCCATTGATTTCAATGGAAATGACTTGCAGACTTGTGGGCTTATAGATGCAGCATTGTTCTGAATGTCTCGCTCATTGATTTCTAGACTTTATGTTGAGAATCTTTGATGTTCTTTGGATATCTCTTGGGAATTTCTTTATGAGTCAAGGCCAGCAAAGTCAGCCATTCTTTCTTGAACAATATCTTGCCCATTGCAACTAACCCTCCACTTCAGCATATTCAAAACAACATTACAAAAAATGAAATAAAATAAAAATAAAATAAAAATTGCATATATTTTTTGCCATGAGCCAGCATCCTGATCTCAGTGTGTAAGTGGAATTCTGCAAGTGTAAGTGTTGCACATGCATTTGTGCATTTCTGGACAGTGTGTAACTGTGGCTTGAGTCTACCACCTGATCACTGGGATTATGGAAAAAGCAAGCACGTTCACAGTCATGCAGTTGCTTCACAATGTCAGTATTCAAAGAAGAATAGTGCAGTGGAACCAGTTGTTTACTACATGCGTGCAGATTTGTTCTACACATGCATGCTATACAAATTTGCCTGTGCAATTTGCCTGTTATGAAGAGTGGAGCAGTGAAATTGGATAGGCCTAGTCAATGGATGGCATAGATGCCACATGGAACATCCCAGATCCTCTCCAATGTGGGTGAACAATCTGTGAACCTCCAGATGTAGTTGGATTGCATATCCCATCATCCTTGGCCAATAGTCTGGCCAATGAACTGAGTATGTGTCACAAGGGACTTCCCACAAACCTCCCCAGTGTGAATCAGCAATCTATGGACTTCCAGATGCTACTAGACTGCAGATCCTATCATGACCAATGACTGTGATGGGCTGATGGAAACTGAAGTCCAGCAACAACAGTTTGCCCAACCCTGGCTTATCATGTGCTGTGGTTTCCGAGTAGACAGGCTGATGCGAAAAGCATTCCTTGGAAGCAGAAAGCTTGAAAACCACTAGGCTAGTCATGTTCTTCTTCTGCTGAGATCACATGTAACCAAAGGGGATGGTGGCATTGAATGAAAGGGGACAGATGTGTCACAAGGAACATCCACCACCAGAGCTAGACATCATGCTAGATCTTTTCAAAGGATGCCAAGTCACTGTTCAGTGCCTCTCTTCCTGCAAAAACCTTGCGTACTTATTATTATACACGAAGCACCATGCTCCTTCGTTGGCTCTGGAAATGGCATGCAAATTCAATTCACTGTTAATGAGCACACAGTCAGAGTTGGTAGGGAAGCACATAGACATTGTTACTCCAGAGAATCTGCCATGCAGTTATTTATTTCTATTATTGTGCAAATTATTTTAGTAATGAAGGAGTTCTCTCCCCCCCCCCCCTCATTCCACTGGGGAATGGGACTTGTGAGCAGAAACTAGTGAAAAACATTCCTTCTTGCCCTGCTGCCATTGACTTTTACCCCGTTGTGGACTATTAGCAAGCACTGGCAATGGTGGTAAGGACATGGTGCAACAGGGCACAGAGAAAAATAGTTGATTGTTATGCTACTTTATCAGTCTTACTGCTTTGATACCTTTAGTGCATCCTTAGGAAAATCATTGGTGTGTGTATACGTGGGAGGCAGGATAACAGCACTTGTCAAGCTTGACTCTTTATTGATCCCAGGACTGCCATCTGTCTGTAATAATTTTGCTTGCCCTCTTCATGCATGGCTAGCAAAGTTATTTTGCTGTTTTATACCAGCTGACACAAGGAAAACACTTCCAGATTTTTTTTTAATGTTGCTGATGAAAATGAACCTTGTGTACCGTACGGTCCACCAGGAGGTTCTCCACAATCAAATACTCCAGATTTAATACTTGTCTCAGCTTCTATTCATTTTAGTAGCAATTGTGTCTTCAGAAAAAAAAAAAACCAGTGTTAGACTTAAAGCTGGGCTTTAAATCACTTGGGTTGCTGCCACTCTGCAGAATTAATACAGTTTGATACCACTTTAACTGCCATGACTCCATCCTATCGAATCCTGGGATTTGTAGTTTATTGTGGCACTAGAGCTCTATGAAAAAGAAGAGTAAATATCTTACAGAACTACAAATCACTGAATTTCATCACATTGAGCCATGACAGTTAGCAGTGTCAAACTGTATTAATTCTGCGGTGTAGATGCACCTCCATAATGACAGATTCAGTGGGTCAAAAAAGTGACTGGTTGTGTTCAGACATCAAAACATTTGCATTTAAATGAAGTGAGTATATTTTGGAGGCATATGTTATAAGAAAAATAAAATGGCTACATCAGTACAGTGACAGCCCTGTACTGAGTTTTCCAGAAGCCTGCCCCTCTCTGACATGTACCAAAATGTTCATGTCTTCTTGTTATCCTGCTGCTCCCTTCTAAAGTATTTTTGGGAGGACATTTACAACTGTCATAATAGTGACTCTGTAATGGGTTAGTGAGTGTGGAGCACTTATAGATGCGTACCTCTAGGTAGTCACTGATTTCAGCCCCATGGAAACATCAACAACAAAGGCTTGGTTTTTAATTTTCCAAACTACTGCAGATGACAGATTCCCTATTGGCTTGCTCAGGTTTTGCTGGTAAACTGATAAATATGGCAAATTAGCTAAAACGATTTCACAGGTTTTCAGCTGGAGGCTGATTTTATACTAAATTAAACATCTAGAGAATTGACTCAGAGATTTTAAAAAAAAGCCAACAACAACTTCAAAATAATACATAACTGTACAGATTTGCTGCTTTGTTTTGCAAACGCTGCCGTCCAGTCTCTGGAAGCAACTGGTAGTATTTATGCCAGGAAGTGAGCAATCTCAATAAGTAAAGGAACTAGAATCCATCAAATTCAGCTTTTGATAGCAGTTCAAACCATTGACTGCTTAGCAGGGCCATATGCAGATTTGAAGCTAGAGCTGGAGAACATTCTCTTTCACCACAAACATTAGTTTCTTGGTTTTAAAAGCAGGTTTTCCTGTTCTCTTACCTATCTTCTACTAAGCCAGCAGTAAGGCACCTGTGACCATCCAGCTCTTCCCAGACTTTACCTCCCATCGGCTGTTATAGGGAGCATAGAATTCCCTTGATCAGACAGTTTCACTGGCTGTCTTGTTTCCAGTTCACTCAAAAAGTGTGGGTTTTGACCTATGAAGCCCTATATGGCTAAGGTTCAGACTGCCTGAAAACCTGTACCGCTGCCTGTGAGCCTATCCAAGTATTGCCATCTTCAGAGGAGGACTTTATCTCTGAAGCTGAACAGGATGGTTGAGGATAGGATGATTTGGGAGGTCACTGAGAAAATGTGGGTTTTTTTTTTTATCCTGACTATGTGAATAATCTCACTCATGCATTCCAGTTTTGTTGTTCTCTATGCATCTCTGAAAGTTCTGTTGGTCAAATGTGTCAGCACTGCAAATAAAGATGGAGTTGACAATGCAGCTGTATTTGAAACACATTTAAGGCATGCAGAGTTTTATCCCAGTTTATCCCGGGTCTATTCATAGTGGTTATTCATACAGTGGACAATGCAAATCTTTAAGGGAAACTTGGGGGAAAAAAAAAACAAGTTCAATTATCCTGGGTTATGTGGGTTTTTGGCAGCCTCAAAAAACTTAATTGAACGCATTGGAAATGCATGTGAACAACAAAGATTCAACCCAGATTCTTCCTGGATTATTTTCACCATCTGAGTAACCCCTTGGAGATCTCCTATACAGAGGGTTGCCATGTGTTAAAGTCGAAGGCTAAACAAAGTACAATGAATCAAGCTCATTACCTTCTATGTATACATTTAATTGCATTTTTCCTGAGTTCTGATGAAGCTCTCTATTATAATAATAATCACCATTAATGTCAATTTAGATTCACGTCTGAGAAATATAACCTATATCATTAGTCACCAATAAACTATGGTTTACCATGGCAGGAATAAGTCTAGTTTCCTCCCAGAGATGCTCTCTTTCTTTCCTTCTCCCACCCTCTGGAAAACCTGGGAAAAAAACCCTGAATCTTGGAGCTCTTGATTTTGTTTTAGATTAACTGCAGCCTATTGATTCATTTGAACATCATTTTATATATATGCTGCCTTTCTCCTGGAGAAGGACCCAAGGCAGCTCACAGGTGAAATTGGTTACCAATACTAATTAAAACAATTAAAATAATTTTGTTTAAACAGCATACCATGACTTCAAAAATACAAAAGTTAAAAACATAAACAAACATAGCACAAACCCCAAAAGGAAGCCTCCTTGAGAGTGATCACATATTAAAAACCTGTCAAAGCAAAACTGTCTTTGCCTGCTGGTACAAGGCAAGCAGGGAGGGGGCCAACATAGCTTCCTGTGGAAGGGAGTTGCAGAGATTGGGAGCAGCAGTACTGTCTCCCATGTCCTCACCAAGCAAGCCTGTGATGTTGGTGGGACCAAGAGAAAATCTTCTCTGTAGATCTTGGGACTCTTATAGGGTTGTAGGGGAGATATAGTATTTCAAATAATCTGGACCCAAGGTGTATAAGACTTTATAGGTCATGACCAGCCAGTGAAGCTGTTTTAACAAGTGAGTTATATGCTCCCTATAACTAGCCCTGCTTAATATTCTGGCCTCAGGATTTTGAACCTACTGAAGTTTCCAAACAGTTTCCAAAGGTAAACTCATGTAGAGTGAATTACGGTAGTGCTGGATGGGATTACAATCTTGATTATTTCAAGCTCACAGTTTGGGGGACTCATTTCTGAGCCAGGATGCCTAGGTTTCAGCCATGTCCAGAAGAGCATCTGTACAGTTAAAACTAGTGTGCCAGCTACGCTCATTCCTTGAAATGTGAGATCTGGCCATGCTGACACATGCCAGGATGACATCCCCTTTGGACTACTGTAATGGTCCCTACGTGGGACTGTCTTTGGAAGCCAGCAGGAAGTTTCAGCTGGTTCAAAATGTGGGGGCCAAAATGCTGACCAGGGCCAGTTATGGCAGCATATATGGCAATTGAAACAGCATCACTGGCTACAAATTTGTTTCCAGGCACAATTCAGAGTGCTGGTCATGACCTATAAAGCCCTGTATAGCTTAGGTCCAGACTATTTGACAGACCTAAGATCTACAGTTTTTAAAATTATTTTATCTGTGAGCCACTTTAGGTCTCTTTCTAGGAGAATGGTGGCATATAAATGAAATAAATAAGAATAAATTAATTAATTGATAATTCAAACATGATGTAACCAAGGCATGTGTCACCATAGCCAAGACTGATGTCTCAAGCAACAGACACAACTGGACACACTAGTTTTAGCTGGGCATATCTGGTCATTTTAAGTATGGCTTATTTGAAGCAATCTGGTTTCAAAAGATGGACTTTGAATTTTATTTTTTAAAAAAATCATTGTAAGATTAGTTCCTGTTTAAAATTCAGATATAATTCCAGGTTGCATTTCATCCAAAACAGAAGAAAAAGCATCCAGTTTCCAACATGTAGCTGCACCAAAGGAGTGGGATTGTGCCTCAGGGTGAGTGAGGTTCACAGGCCCATTCATGTCCTGATAAAGCACAGCTTACTGTGACATCTAAACAAAGAGCAGTGTACCCTATCACAGAAGCATCTAAAGGAAAATTCTTAGAGATTATTGTTAAAGCCTTGCCTTTCAGTCATCTTCTATCTTCCAGTAAAGGTGAAGGAAAGGTTTACAAGTTGTTAAAGAAACAAAGTTCTGAGCTAGAAATAGTAATTGCATTCCATATGTTAGCACTAACACATTGCAAAAAAAGAGAAAAGTTGCTAATGAATTCAGGCAGCCTTAGATTCAGGTGTGACACAGACAGATTGTACATTAAGGTGTTTCTTTTTTGGCGGGGGGATCTTACAGAAGGTTTTTTAAAAAAATGATTGACCCTCATTTTTCCAAATATGTTGTAAGAAAATACACCCTTTCATTTATATGAAAGCGGTTAACTTTTTTGTTATCAGTACAAATATTTAATAACTATATTGACATTTACAAATACATTTAAAGGTCTAATTGATTCAGAGCCAGCATTATGTAGTAGTTTGAGTGTTAGACTATGATTGAAGATCAGAGTTGAATCCCTCACTCAGCAATGGAAACCCATTGGGTGACCTTGCCCAAGTCACACACTCTCAGCCCCAGAAAACCCTGTGGTAAGTTTGCCTTAGGGTCATCATAAGCTGGAAATGACTTGAAGGCACACAAGAACAATAACTTGATTCTGATTCATTAGATAAAAGCAAATGAAGGAACATCAGTTCAATGTGGCAAGTGTATAAATTGTGACTGCTTTGGGTCCACATAGGGAGAAATCAAGTCAAGATAAATGATACTTTATGAAATACTTAAACACATTTGACCACTGCTAATGAATACAACAGTCAATTGACAACAATTGACCATCTGATCAGTGTCAGAAGCACACTAGTACCAAGAGGGTTAGAAAACAAACCACACTTAATTATGATTTTGTTGTTCTTGTGGCTCTTTGGTTCAAGCAGTCTTTACAAAAGGACAACAGCACAATGCTTTCATTCTCCTCTGAGCTTTGCAGAATCCAGGGAGGAAGAAAAAATGGGATGAACAAGAGAAGGAAGGAAAAAAGGACAAAGAGTGAACAAAAGAAAAGAAAAACCCTCTAGCACTGTGGAGAGATTTGGGGCTCCGTCATCATTTACATTTGCAGGTATTAAAATCTCAAAGTGCATGGCTTCTGCCCTGATTACTAATTAATGAAGAGTAAAGATGCCTGTTGGAAGGAAAGCACTATGATTATTTCTGCCAGGTGGGAAAAGTACAATTCTTGCAATTGAAGAAAGCAGATTTCCTCTGACAGTCCTCTTAGCAAATTATATGAATCAAAAGGCCATGCAGGACTTAAGATCTAAACAAACCAAAAATGGTGGAGTCTGTTCTTGCAAAAGCGTTGTTGTTGTTGTTGTTGTTGTTGTATGCTTTCAAGTCATTTCCAGCCTTAATGGATAACCTTAAGGTGAACCTATCAGAGGGTGTTCTTGGCAAGATTTGTTCAGCGGTGAGGCTGAGAGAGTGTGACTTGCCCAAGGTCAACTTGTGGGTTTCTATGGCTCAGTAGGGATTTGAATCTTGGTCTCCAGAGTCATAGTCTAACGCTCAGACCACTACAACACACTGGCTCAAAAGCAAATTAGACTGAATTCAGTGGGGTTTACCCCACAGGAAAAAGGAATATATCTTGAGTGACTCCAAATTAATCAATTAAAAAAACAACAACCCTGCTTGGCCCAATTCAGGTTCATGTGAGCTGCCTCCATGTCACAGAGAATCAATACAGCTGCCTATGGGGATAAAAACACAAGTGTTCAAATATCTGTCCCAAGCAAATAAAGCAAAAATACTGTAACTATGTGTCCATGCATAGAAACAAAATCCAAATCCAAAGGCAAAAAGGAGTTTGCACTCAATTAACTCGGGGGGGGGGGGGGGAGAGGAAGTGATGGAATCTTGTCCTTCAGGCCCAAGCAAAAGTAAACTGCTGTAACATCTCCTAGTATTTTTCCCCACTAATCACATTTCCTATCTTGACCACATTCTGCTGTTCTTCATCCAAACATACTCCAATTTTATTTGTGAAATGTTGGAGGGTACAGTATTACAGCACCTTGAATTTTATCTTGGGAATTCCTTATGGCATTGGGATAGTTGCAGCAGAATGAATCTGCAAGCAGGTGTAATGAAATGGAATGCTCTTTTCTAACTCAGACTAGCATCATAGTTCCTTTTGTGTTCCATTTGCTCCCATCTCCTCTCCATGATGGAGACCCCTAGGCAGGATTGCCATTTGTCCTGGAAAACCTGGAAAATCCTGGATTAAAGGGACTTAAAAAAATATCCCAACCAGATGGGCCAAGTTGAAGCAGTAAGTCCTGGATTTCTCCTTCTTTGCAGGCCGATAGTTAGTTTAAAATGGGCAGTGGTGATGAAGCAGGGAACTGTGTAAGAAGAATGGCACTGGCAGGAGCCTCATCTTGCCCTGCAGGCTCAGGTTGCTACTGCACAGGTGTAGCATTGCCAGTTTGGCACAATGGTTAAATGCCTTTACTGCAGCCACAAGTTTGTGAATTCAATCCTAGGACTCCAAAATTGACCCAGCCTTCCATCCTTTCATAAGCTGGTAAATGAGTTACCCAACAATTGGATGGGGGCAATTGGCTTAAAGACTGTACATCATGCTGAAATCACTGTTAAATTGTATAGAAAGTAAATGCTATTACTATTGCTTATTCTTCCAACAGGCCCAGAAAGCAGGAAAGGGAAAGAGGCAAGCAGAGATGGCCTTGCGTTGTGTGATGATTGTGTAGGGAGCTTGAGCCTAGGGCTAGGCAGTGTGGCAGAACTTTGCTTCCAAACAGCCTTGACAGAGTAAAGGGAATCCCTTTACTCTCTTCGGACTGCTTTGAAGCCTCCCTCTCTTCACACCAGCTAGGGAGAAAAAGTAGGACAAATTAAAAAGAGATCTCAGCTTGGTACGGGTACTGAAGTTGAAACGTCATGTTTGAAAAAGAGCCACAACTAACATGTCATATTTGCATAATCGGAAATGCAAATTAATAACAGGCACAAACAATATGCAAATTAGATGCCCGGATATGAGGGACTGGAATCCCTACCCCTAGGCATCTGAGTAGTTCTTTTTTTGAGGTCTAGCTGCCATTCCACTGGCTTGACATAAGAAGTGGTAGGTTCCCTTGTCTAGGTTGCCACTGAGACAGCAAAGTGCCACTGTTCTGAACAACAAAGTGGCTTCCTGTCAAGCAATTGCTACTGAAGAGATGAGGTGCTAAAGACAAACTCCAGTTGCCTACAAAAGCTTTGCTGCTCTGCTATGAAATCAACCACTAAGTAGTTAAAGAATAGAACTGAAGCATGCCCAGGCAATGGAAGGGCTCTCTATCATTGTGGTTTGAAGGTGCACTCACATTTTTTTGATTCAAATATATGTTACATATCTTGACCCCTGTCTCCATCTATACCACTAGGGATTCTTTCAAGCTACAGTTAAAGTACCATATCCATTTTAATTGTCATGGCAACATCTAATGGAATCCTAGGGTTTTTGATTTGTTGAAGCACTAGAGATCTTTCTAGTTGGGAATTCTAAATGTCTTCCTTGAAACTGCATATTCCAGGATTTCATAAGTTCTTACTATGACAGTTATAGTAGAATTATAGTACAATAATTGGATAGCGTGAAAGAACCCCAGATTCTGTCCCAGATCTACTTGTTGCTATCACACACACACACACACCCCCCCCCGAGTTTAGTTGGTAACTAAAGCATTTGAGCCAGCAGTCTATTTAACTAGTTGCCTGGTTTCCACTATGTTATCAATATCCAGTTTTCCAGATTCATCTTGACCACTAATAGAGCTCATAAATAGAATGCTATTTGTACCAGCACTACAGTTTTCCACATGGTTATAGAATACAATTCATCACTAAGAGCAATAATTTTTCTGAATCTATTCTCCTTCCATGTATAAGATAAATAGAGTTCATGGAAGGTCAATGTTTTCCCTAGATCTGTCACAGCAGCATGGAAGAGTCCAACAAGAGTGTGAGGAGACAAAAAGCATAAGTGGCATTCTGTTGTTCTCTTTCAAATGGTAGGAGTGGGTGAGACGGATGTACAAAGCTGATTAGCCACCTACCGTTGGACTTTTCGCTATCTGCCGGTTTCATCTGAATGGGATGATGCATCTAAAAACAACAGACAACAAGAAGGAAAGAGAAAGTAAAGCAGGTTGGAGTGACATAAGACAATTGTGAATTATGCAGAAGACATGATCAATACTTAGTGGGGAAGGGTTGTAACTCACTGGCAAAACATAGTCCTTGCTTGTAAAACTTATCTTCTATATATCATAGCTTCCCCTTAAAAGTCTTGGATTTGGGAAAACAAGACAAAAAAAAAAAAAAAAAAAGACTATGGAAGAGATTTTCCTAGGTCCCTAAAAAGGTTTTGCCCATCAGCATACACATTATTTAGTTAGATGGCCCATATATCCAAATTACTCTCAACCTAGATTATTAACAGGCCAACAATCCAAAACAAAACAAAACAAAACAAAACATCACTTTCCCAAACTGTTGGCTTTTTGGCTAACAGGAAACATTTACAGATTGGTCTTACAGCTAACATGCTTTTAAAAAACCCACATTATCATGCCCGTAGGACTCATCCTAACAGATCGCTTTTCAATATTCTTCTTATTGTTATTACTACACACTGAGGGTCAATACTGGGTCTGTTTGCACAAGGAAATTGGCATGTTAGGAATTGCAGATGGAAGGAGGCTGGACAGATTTTAGCATGTGCCTAAGCAGCTTTGTGATTCATTGTTTCATCACCCTTTGGATGATCCACTGTCTACTCTGGTGACTGTGTTTTGGAGCAGGTTGGGAAAGAAAGGAAGCTCAAGAGCACATTAACTTGATCTTCTAATTCCATTATCCTTAGGAGGTCATGTGTTCTCCTATACTGGGGTCTGTGTGAGATGATGGTCCTCTATAGAATTATCCAGTTCAAATCCAGTATGAAGAAAGAGAGAAATCTGGGGCTTTGAAATCAATTGTCTGTAATTAACACCTAGACAGCAGACCAAGTAGATATGTGGGTTGCTAGGCCACAGCTTTACTCGCTATTCTTAAAGGTTGTTCTTTTGGAATTATGGAGATCCTAAGGCAACTCTATCATGGGGTTTTCCAGGCACATTTGGTCAGGCTTCTGGGAAAAGTGACTTCTCTTTCTCCTTTCTGCCCATAAGATAGAGGGAGGGAGGGAGGGAGGGAGAGAGAGAGAGAGAGAGAGAGAGAGAGAGAAGAGTCCAACCACCTTTAGCTCTAGTTTTGGCCTCACCCACCACCTACAGTAGACTCAAATAATCTACTCTGACTTAAGTCAGACTCAAGTTGCTTCAATGACGTGACTTGGACTTGACTTGGAAGAAATCACACACTGACTTGACACGACTTAACTCGAGACTTGTATATTTTTAGTGACTTGCTTGCTGGTTCCATTCACTTTGAGCAGCAGACAAGACCTTCCCCCAAAGAGAGGGCCACATTTCTTAGAAGGGAACAGCAAATGAGTTAGGCAATGGGCTTGAAGAGGAAGGATCCTTTTGAAGTTTTTGAAAAGCTTTAGAAGGTCCTCTGATATACTGTGAGGACATTGCCTTGCCTCAAGCCCATTGCCTAATGCTCTTGCTGTTCCCTCCAAGAAACACATCTTGCTTCCTTTCTTCTGTTAAAATTTGGCTCCCAGACTTGAGACTCAACTTGAAAATATCTTGCAAAGACTTGAGATGCAACTTGACACTTGAAGGCAGAGATTTTACAAAAATTGGTATTGCTTCTGTGCATGTATGTGGTTGTGCTTCATTACATTCCGTTAATGGATGAATCTTTAAAGTACTATGCATTAGTTTTAGATTAGACTTGAGACTTGGACCAAAAGACTTGAATCCATCACTGCTAGCATGTGACTTCTCCCAGCTAATGACAGCTGAAAGAATGTAGTCTTCAACAGAAAATATTTTCCCCACATGTTAGATTGAACAATATGAGCCAATGAATAATGGTGCTGATGGTGAGGACATGGGTTTCTGATAAGCTTTCTCTTTTCTATGTTCAAACAGTTACACTAAACACCAGTTAACAGGTACCCAGCATGCTATTAGCTAAATTGGTCTGTCAAAATCAGGTCACAGTTAAATGGTATTTTGAGGCACAGCAATCACATGATCCCCACCATGATAAACATCAGGCCATTTCTTATCACAAAATAATAATTTATGGGACCTGACAAGATACAAATAAAATATGATTATGATAAATTAAATGTTGGATCTGATAAGTTAGAAAAAAAGAGATCTAATACAGTACCAACAAATGTGGATAATCACAACAAATGCGATTAAGACTGAAGTTACACTTAGAGGTCAAAACATAATGTCAAAGATAAGATGAGATGTGATCTTATCTCAGTTGACAAAAATGAGTCAGGCAGAGATGATTGGTTCCATTGGATAGATGCTTGAACTAGGAAGTTATTTCTCAGAGTCACGTTTTGGATCAAGAGTTTTAGAACCTCATCTTTGGCTAATTGGTCAACGGACAATATGAGTAGCTCTATGTATAGCCTGGCCTTGAACCCATGTTTGTTTTCATATACAGTTATAGATTTATACAAACATTCTAACTGAGCTTTCACCCCTCTTGAATAGTCACCCCCTAAACACTCAATTATGATTACTATATTTACCAGTGATAAGCAACTAGGCTGCTGATCATGAAAATGCATAGGAACAAGTAGAATCTGCCTGTTCTCAGTAAGGAGCTTGTCCCATATGGTGAATACCATAATAGAGAAGACCTTCTAATGCAATCCATCCAAGTGTGGTTCACTAGGCTATAGCAGGGTAAGTAGGGTTTTCCCACAGAGCATTGTAATCTTTTATTTAACCTGGTCTTGAGCTGCTTAGGGTCTTTTAAATCAAGAGTAGCCCCTTTGACCTGGTTCAGTAGCTAGTTGGTAGCTGATGGGAAGAGGCATTCAGTGGTAAATCAGTTTAATATGGTGCAGAGTAACATGGGAAGCTGCCTTGCACTCAGTAGATCATTGGGGGATCTAGTTCTATATTGTCACATCTGACTAGCAGCAAGGACTGTCCAGGTTTTCAGGTAGGATTTTTTCCTTGCCTTCCCTGTTACTACTCGATGCTCTCTTATCCAAGTCTTAGCCAGTCCCAACTCTGCTTAGCTACTGTGCTGACTGTTGATAGTACAGATATGTTCAAAGTAGGTAACAGAGACACTTTCAAAGACTCACCCACTATCTTGATGTTCTCCAACTGTCTGAGGACAGAAGGTCAGAAACAATTCTCTGTCTTTCAGTTATTGTTAAAATGTCCCAGTTTCTCCCTCCTCCTCCCACTTTTTCCTTTTTGCCCTGAGTTAACTTACACTGGTGCAAACTGATTCAAAGTGCACAAGTAGTTTCCATCCAATTATCTCAGCAGGGGGAGAAGAGAAGAGAAAAGGGGCAGAATCTTGCCCTTCCCAGCAGGTTCAGGCAAAAGCAAACTGCTGCCACCTCTCCCAGCTTGTGTGTTCTTCCTCATTTATAATTTTTGCCATCTTGATGTTGCTTGCCCACATGTGTCCCGGTTTTCATCTGTAAAGTGTTGGGCTGTATCTACACTGCAGAGTTAAAGCAGTTTGACACTATTTTAATTGTCATGATTCCAACCTACAGAACTCTTGAATTTGTAGTCTGGTGAGGCACCAGAGCAATCTGAAAGACCAGGTTGAATATCTCACCAAACTACAAATCTCTGGATTCTGTAGGATAGTGCCATGGCAGTTAGAAGTGGTGTCAAACTCCTTTAATTCTGCAGTATGGGCACTCCCCCCCCCCCCAAACGAATATGAGAAAGCTTCTATACATTGTTTGCTACAAGATGATTGTGCCATTGCCTTTAACTGTGACAATGTTACCACTGCAGGCAGCCATATCACACTGAAAGAGTATTTATCCTACCTAATGTGTAAATTGCAAATAGACACTAGGACAGCTGCTGCCTGCAACCCTGTGTGCAAATGCTGCCTGAGCATGGGCAGCTGCATGGCCAAGGGACCTAATCATACAGCTGGCTGATTGGAGCCCCTTTGAGGATAAGGCATTATTTTATCAGTGCTTTGCAGAGCAGTTGTCCTTCCTAAATTTGCCCTCTATTTCTTTACATAAGCGGATTCATATTACAAGCTCCCTTAACCTTCTCAATCACCAATTGATAAGTTAACTGCCTTTAACATTGGATTCAATAAAACATGTGCCATTGAGAACCCAAAGTAGATTTTTTTATATACAGAGTCATTGGTTCACATCTTATTATTAAACCCACCACGGATGACCTCTAGAGACTGCAACCATGACAGTACATATTCTAAGTACTCTGCCAATAAAATATTTAAGCGTGCGAAACATGGGGACAGGCAGTGAAGAGAAAAGGAGGGTCAGAAGAATCTAAGAAAGGTGTGCAATGAATAAGAAAATTAACAGGGCAGAGTGCAGAGGGGGCGAGTCCCTGCTTTCCTTGCACCGTCACTAAGCAATGGGGAAATAACCCAAGCGTTTTATATCTTTCCTGTCTTCCTGTAGGCTATAAAATAATAAAATAGTCTACTCCCTTTTCCCCGGTCCTCCACAAGCGATTACAGATGATATAAAACTGGCTTCAGATTAGATGCCACCAACCAGAAGTGTGTCACAGAGATATCAAGTCTTATCAAAAAAGCAGTTATTGTAGTTCTACATCATAAAGCAATACACTTATGGTTATCTCTCCAGGTAAGTGATTTTTCAATATGTGATACTGTCATGCTAAACACACACACACCTCCACCAAGCCAAGGATGGGTTCTTCCCATCCACTCACTGCCTCCGAATGTTGTCTTGAAAAGGCAGACAGGGCTGTGCTGTATTTCACTGAATCAGATGAGGAAATGGCTAGGAATGTCAGGGCAGGTTCTCTAGGGTACTCTTTGAAATAAATACAGTTGTCCCTCCACATTTGTGGCTTTGACATTTGCAGATTTGATTATTTGTGCTTTTGATTAATGTGTTCTCTCTAGGGATCTCCAGGTCCTCTAGTGCAACTCTGCCAGAGGTTGACCACAGAGTTGTGCTGGGGAAACTAGAAGTTCCAAGAGAAAACACTTCTCTAGGCACTGGCAGGTCCTCCAGCATGATACTATGGTTATCTTCTGGCAGATGTTGACCACAGAGTTGTGCTAGAGGACCTGGAGATTCCTAGAAAGGTGCTTTTTAGTTTATGGTTTTTCACATTCACAGGGGCCCTTCCTGTTAACTTCAGCAAATGTGGAGGGACCAGTGTAGTATGCTTGTATTCTACTCCTGTAACAGCAAGAGACAGTGGCAAATGGTGGCTGTGGAAGTCAGCCAGAATAGCCAGATCATGGTGTTGTAACACATGCCTTGTTTACAACCCGTTTGGACTACTTTGCACACTCTATGTGGGGATGCCTTGCCAAACTGTTTTGAAACTTCAGCAAGTCAAAAATGCTGTGGGTAGAAGGCTGACTGGGACCAGTCACAGGGAGCATATGACCCCCTTGTTAGAAATTGGCTACCAGTTTGTTTCTGGGCACAGATCAAAGTGTTCATCATGACCTATAAAAGCCTATACAGTTTAGGGCCAGGTGAGCTACCCTGTTTCCTCGAAAATAAGACATCCCTGGAAAATAAGACCTAGTAGAGGTTTTGCTGAATTGCTAAATATAATCGAAAATAAGACATCCATCGAAAATAAGACCTAGCAATGTTTTTGTATATAAATATATATACAGTAAATAATAAATGTTCAATTTTTTTGTTCAATAAATGTGAACTCTTCTTCATGGAAAAATAAGACATCCCCTGAAAATAAGACCTAGTGCATCTTTGGGAGCAAAAATTAATATAGGACACTGTCTTATTTTCGGGGAAACACGGTAAAAGACTATGGCTGCATCTGCACTGCAGAATTAAAAGTTTGACAACGCTTTAACTGCCATGGCTCAATGCTATGGACTCCTGGGAGATGTAGTTTGTTGTGGCACAGAGCTCTCTGATAAAGAAGGCTAAATATCTCACAAAGCTGCAAATCCCAGTATTTTGTAGAACTGAACCATAGCAGTTAAAGCCCTGTCAAACTGCATTATTTCTGCAGTGTGGATGCCGCCCATATTTCCCTATATGGACCTACCAGAGTCTTAGGATCCACAGCGAAGGGCTTTCTCTCAGTCCCACAACCATCCCAGGCTGTTTTGGTGAGCACATGGAAGAGAGCCTTCTCAGTGGGTGCTCCCATCCTCTGTAATTCCCTTCCATAGGTAGGAATAGGCTGGACCCCTCTCTGCTTTCCTTTTACCAGCAAGCAAAGACAGTTTGTTTAAGCAGAATTTTCATGTGTAAATGCTTCTTCTTGGGGGGACGTTGTACTTTATTGTAAACTTTTGCATGTCCATTAATCATAGAATCATAGAATCATAGAGTTGTAAGAGACCAAAAGGGCCATCCAGTCCAACCCCCTGCCGTGCAGGAACTCCCAATCTATGCATCCCCGACAGATGGCCATCCAGCCTCTGTTTAAAGACCTCAAAGGAAGGAGACTCCACCACCCTCCGAGGGAGTGTGTTCCACTGTCGAACAGCCCTTACTGTCAGGAAGTTCCTCCTAATGTTGAGGTGGAATCTCTTTTCCTGCGATTTATATCCATTGTTCCGCATCCTATTCTCTGGAGCAGCAGAAAACAAGCTTGCTCCCTCCTCAATATGACATCCCTTCTAATATTTAAACAGGGCTATCATATCTCCTCTTAACCTTCTCTTCTCCAGGCTAAACATCCCCAGTTCCCGAAGGCATTCCTCATAGGGCATGGTTTCCAGACCCTTCCTTTGGACATGCTCCAGTTTCTCCACATCTTTTTTGAATTGTGGTGTCCAGAACTGGACACAGTATTCCAGGTATACTATACTTAGAATCATAGAATCATAGAATCATAGAGTTGGAAGAGACCACAAGGGCCATCCAGTCCAACCCCCTGCCATGCAGGAACTCCAAGTCAAAGCATCCCTGACAGATGGCCATCCAGCCTCTGCTTAAAGACCCCTAAGGAAGGAGACTCCACCACACTCCGAGGGAGTGTGTTCCACTGTCGAACAGCCCTTACTGTCAGGAAGTTCCTCCTAATGTTGAGGTGGAATCTCTTTTCCTGCAGTTTGCATCCATTGTTCCGCGTTCTAGTCTCTGCAGCAGCAGAAAACAAGCTTGCTCCCTCCTCAATATGACATCCCTTCAAATATTTAAACAGGGCTATCATATCACCTCTTAACCTTCTCTTCTCCAGGCTAAACATCCCCAGCTCCCTAAGGCGTTCTTCATAGGGCAAGGTTTCCAGACCCTTCACCATCTTAGTTGCCCTCCTTTGGACATGCTCCAGTTTCTCCACATCCTTTTTGAATTGTGGTGCCCAGAACTGGACACAGTATTCCAGGTGGGGCCTGACCAAAGCAGAATAGAGTGGCACTATAACTTCCCTTGATCTAGAAACTATACTTCTATTGATGCAGCCTAAAATTGCATTGGCTTTTTTAGCTGCCGCATCACACTGTTGACTCATGTTCAGCTTATGGTCTACTTGGACTCCTAGATCCCTTTCACATGTGGTCTCGTTCAGCCAGGTGTCCCCCATCCTATATCTGTGCATTTCATTTTTTCGCCCTAAGTGCAGAACCTTACATTTCTCCGTATTGAATTTCATTTTGTTAGCACTGGCCCAGCTTTCTAGTCTATTCAGGTCATTTTGAATTTTGATCCTATCCTCTGGGGTATTAGCTACTCCTCCCAGTTTAGTGTCATCTGCAAATTTGATAAGTATGCCCCCAATTCTGTCATCCAAATCGTTAATAAAGATGTTGAATAGCACTGGGCCCAGGACAGAACCCTGTGGCACCCCACTGGTCACTTCTCTCCAGGATGAAAAGGAGCCATTGTTGAGCACCCTTTGAGTTCGGCCACTCAACCAATTACAAATCCATGTAACAGTTAACTTGTCTATCCCACATTTTGCAAGCTTGTTTGCAAGAATGTCATGGGGAACCTTGTCAAAGGCCTTACTGAAATCGAGGTATACTATATCCACAGCATTCCCTTCATCTACCAAGCTGGTAATTTTATCAAAAAAAGAGATCAGGTTCGTTTGGCATGACTTCTTTTTCTGAAACCCATGTTGGCTTTTTGTGATTATGGCATTGGCTTCTAAATGTTCGCAGACTCTCTGCTTAATGATCTGCTCTAGCACCTTTCCTGGAATTGATGTCAGACTAACTGGACGATAATTGTTGGGATCCTCTTTTTTTCCCTTTTTGAAGATGGGGACAACGTTTGCCCTCCTCCAGTCTTCTGGGACTTCTCCTGTTCTCCAGGAGTTCTCAAAGATTATTGCCAATGGCTCTGATATTACATTTGCTAGTTCTTTTAATACTCTAGGATGTAGTTCATCTGGTCCTGGAGATTTATATTCATTTAGGTTAACCAAGTATTCCTGTACTATCTCTTTACTTATTCTGTGCTGAAATTCCCCTATTCTGTCTTCTGCTCCATTATCCTTCGGTTGAGCACCTTTTGCCTTTTCTGAGAAGACTGAAGCAAAGAAGGTGTTGAGTAATTCTGCCTTTTCTCTGTCCCCTGTTAGCATTTTGCCATCTTCTGCACGCAGTGGCCCTACTGTTTCCTTCTTCTTCCTTTTGCTGCGGACATATCCAAAAAAGCCCTTTTTATTGTTCTTAACCTCTCTAGCAAGCCTGAGTTCATTCTGCGCTTTAACTTTTCTGACTTTACCCCTACATGTGCTGGCTATTTGTTTAAATTCCTCTTTCGTGATTTCTCCATTTTTCCATTTCTTATACATGTTCCGTTTAAAACTTAGCTCATTTGAAAGTTCCTTAGTCATCCATCCTGGCTTCTTGAGACATCTTCCATTTTTCTTCCTCATTGGAACTGTTTGAAATTGTGCCTTCAATATCTCCCTTTTGAGAAACTCCCATCCGTCTTGAACTCCCTTTTCTTTTAGTATTCCTGACCATGGGATCACTCCCAGTATTTCTCTAAGTTTATTGAAATTAGCTCTCCTAAAGTCTAGAGTGCGTGTCTGACTATGCCTAGCTTCTCCCTTCCACTGCATAACAAACTCCAGGAGAACATGGTCACTTCCACCTAAGGATCCAACCACTTGCACCCCATCAACTAGGTCTTCCCTGTTGGTTAAGATAAGATCTAAAATGGCTGATCCCCTTGTTGCCTCTTCCACCTTTTGGACAATGAAATTGTCTTCCAGGCAAGTGAGGAATTTGCTAGACTTTGAGGATTTGGCTGAGTTTGACTTCCAGCAAATATCCGGATAGTTGAAGTCCCCCATCACTACTACATCTCTCCTTCCTGATTGTGTGGTCATCTGTTCTAGAAAGGCATCATCCAATTCCTCTGCCTGAGTCGGGGGTCTGTAGTAGACTCCCACAGTAACATCCCTGTTATTTCCCTCTCCTTTAATTTTTATCCAGATGCTCTCCACCTGGCTTCCAGTATTGACTTCCTGGATCTCTTCACTGGTGTAAATATCCCTGACATATAATGCTATTCCTCCTCCTTTCCTGCTTGGCCTGTTTCTCTTAAAAAGGTTATATCCCTCTATTTCTACATTCCAATCATGAGACTCATCCCACCAGGTTTCAGTGATGCCTATTATATCATATTTCCCTTGTTGTGCTAGGAGTTCAAGTTCATCCTGCTTATTTCCCATACTCTGTGCATTAGTGTAGAGACATTTAAGACCATGTGTCCTCTTTACTTGCTGCTTTTGCACATTTTTTTGCCTCCTACTATTGGGTCCTTGCACTGTTTGCCTTGTTCCCTCTATGCCACTTGGACTATTCTCTCCATCCCTTTTGTCTTCCAGTATAATGTCTCCCTCCCCCACATAACTCAGTTTAAAGCCCTCCTGATCAGATTCTTCAGACTGTTGGCAAAAACGTTTTTGCCAACTGGCGTGAGATGCAGCCCATCCCTTGCCAGAAGTCCCTCCTCATGGAACCGCAGCCCATGATCCAAGAATCCAAACTGTTCTTGGCGGCACCATCTACGGAGCCAGTTATTCACCTCTGCTATTTTCCTCTCCCTTCCTGGACCATGCCCTTCTACCGGGAGTAGAGATGAGATGACAACCTGTGCATCCATCTCCTTCAGCTTCCTTCCCAGAGCCTCATAATCCCTTTTGATATTCTGAAGGCTGTGCCTTGCAGTATCATTGGTTCCCACATGAACCAAAAGAAGGGGATAACGGTCAGTAGGCTTGACAAGTCTTGTCAGCCTCTCCGTCACATGATGGATCTTTGCCCCAGGGAGACAACACACCTCCCGAGACATCTTGTCAGGCCCACAAACCACTGCTTCCGTACCCCTCAGCAAGGAGTCCCCCACCACGACCACGCGCCTCCTCCGAGGCTTAGCAGTGGCTGTTCCTTTTCGTGATACTCTCAGGCTCCCCTGCTCTGTCCCTGATGTCTGTCCCTGCTGCTTTTCCTCATCATCTCTGACAACAGAGAGAGATTCAAAGCGATTCTGTAGCTGCAAGCCGCTCACAGAACGTTCCCTGGTTTCCTTACTTCTGTGTGTGACCTCCCTCCAAGCCTCTACCTCTGTTGTATGTGGAGTGACCTATTGATGCAGCCTAAAATTGCATTGGCCTTTTTAGCTGCCACATCGCACTGTTGACTCATGTTCAGCTTATTGTCTACTTGGACTCCTAGATCCCTTTCACATGTGGTCTCATTCAGCCAGGTGTCCCCCATTTTATATCTGTGCATTTCATCTTTCCGCCCTAAGTGCAGAACCTTACATTTCTCTGCATTGAATTTCATTTTGTTAGCATTGGCCCAGCTTTCTAGTCTATTCAGGTCATTTTGAATTTTGATCCTGTCCCCAGGGGTATTAGCTACTCCTCCTAGTTTAGTGTCATCTGCAAAAGTGTGAAGAAAGTATTATGTTTGCCTAGTAGACAGGGTGTGTGTGTCTGTGTGTGTCTTTGGGACTAAGTCCTTGGCACATGGCATGCCAGAGAACTTGGGAACAGGGGCATCTCTGATTGGCACTGGCTTTTCCAGTAAGAACAAGCACCCCCCCCCCCCCAGTCTCTTGCACTATTTCTGTTGATTTTCATGCTCTTGGTGGCATGAAAAACACCCCCTTACCTTCCCTACATTGTGGATGTGCACAAGAAGGAACTCCTATGTCATGCTGGGACTTGGAGCAGGAAAAAAAGAATGTCAGTCTGCTTTCAAGCTCAGTATAATTGAAAAACCTCCCACTTTGTCTTGTACTTATATACAATTCAGTTGAAGGAGAACAAATCTGATAAATACCAGGCTTGAGGTCTAAAACAGCAACGATACTGGAACTGTGTAGGTCTGAGACTGGTTTGTTTCTCAGAATCGACTTGGGAGCTCCTTTGAGTCACTGTCACTACCCTGCTTGGACCAGGAGCCACTGGTGCTATGAACCTTTTTAGTTCTATTGTAGAAGAAAGGAAAATCTACAGTCCACCTTCCATACTTGTAAGGGTTAGGGGTGGAAGTCTTTTGCAAAAGACATCGATGAAAAAAGGTTGATGAGAGAGGCATTGGTTTAAAATCTTGATGAGGCATCATGGTGACAAACTAGAAAGTTGAGTGATGGGCTGGTGGTCTTAGAGGGACAGGAGGAATTGGTTTGGGAGGAAGAGAAGAGGGATGGAGGAGGTTGATGGGCTAAGAAGGGTCTTAAAGTCTGGATGTGGCATAATAACATTTCATATAACAACACTTTTAAACACCTTTGCCTGATGAAAGTTATTGCCTTTTTAACAGATGGTTTTTGAAACCTTTGTCTGACAAAGAAGCCAGTGGAGCTTCAAAAGTTTGCAAGAAGTATGCTGTGCAAGTGTAGTTGTTTTGTGGATTTTGGACTTTCCCCTACATACAATGTTAATTTAGGGCAATCATGTACTGTTTATTGGAAACAAGACAAGCAGGGTTAGCAGTTTATTGCAGGCACATACAGAGAGAGAAAGAGAGAAGGAAGGAAGGAAGGAAGGAAGGAAGGAAGGAAGGAAAAAATGTGGCAGGAAAATTAGATTAACCTGGTGGAATTTTATCTGGGAATTTGGTGTCTGTTGTAGTGATTAAGTTATCATTTCTATCAGATTACTCTTAACAGTTGTCAAATAACGTTCCGCAAACCCATCTGTAACTTGGCATCCAAGATATTCAGTGTTCTGTATACAAAATAAACACCACACACAGAGGTCTACGTGCAGCCTGGCATTTATCAGAGTCATTAGATTTGATTATATTCTGCGTATTCACAGGGAGCAGCAAAGAAAACTTTAGAGCTCCCTTTCCCATTTGGCCTTTTCCTTGGCCTTCCTTAAAGAAGTCTTTGGAAGAGCAAAATGCCAATCTTGGGTGAGTAATCTGAAAGCAGGGGACCGATCGGGACTCTCCCTGCCAAAGAGGAACAGTTGCAGTGGCAGTTAAAGTGGTGTAAAACTGCATTAATTTTGCAGTGTGACAGCCAGAGTCAGCTTGAAGCTGCATAACAAGAACAACAGCATAACCTCCAACTATCCCAGTTTGACAAGTATAACTGATTAACCTACTCTATCACTTTTTCAGCTGCTTTTAAACTGTCCTGGTTTCTCTCGCTTCCTCTCACTTTCCCTTTTGTTGTTGACTTAGAATCACAGAACAATAGAATCATAGAGTTGGAAGAGACCACAAGAGCCATCCAGTCCAAACATCCTGCCATGCAGGAACACAGAATCAAAGCACACCTGACAAATGATTCCAGCCTCAATTTGACATCCCTTCAAATATTTAAACAGGGCTATCATATCACCTCTTAACTGTATTTTCTCCAGACTAAACATACACAGCTCCCTAAGTCTTTCCTTATAAGGCATGGGCTTCAGACCCTTCACCATTTTGGTCGTCCTCTGGACATGCTCCAGCTTGTGAACATTCTTTTTGCATTGTGGTGGACACAGGATTCCAGCTGAGGCCTGACCAAAGCAGAATATAGGGGCAAACAAAACAAACAAACAGCTTCATTTATATACCGCTTCATACCACCTAAGCAGTGTCTAAGTGGTTTACAACTTTAAGCTACTTGCCGCCAACAATCTGGGTACTCATCTTAGTGACCTTGGAAGGATGCAAGCCTGAGTCGAGCTTGGGCCCTTTTGCTGGTATTGGACTTGCAACCTTGTGGTTTTGAGTGAGTGCAGTACAGGCATTTAACCACTGTGCCACCAGGGCACTATTACTTCCCTTGATCTAGACAATATAATTCTGTTGATGCAGCCTAGAATCACATTGGCATTTTTAGCTGCTGCATCACACTGTTGACTTATGTTCAACTTGTGGTCTACTAGGACTCCTAGATATCTTTCACATTGTTAAGCCAAGTGTCTCTCATCCTATCATTTTTTTTTCTGCCTAGGTGCAGTACCTTACATTTCTCCCTGTTGAAATTAATATTGTTAGTTGTGCCCCAGTTTTCTAATTTATTTTGAATTTTGATTCTTTCCTCTGGCATTTTAGTTACTCCTCCTAATTTGGTGTCATCTTCAAATTTGATAAGCATGCCCTTTTTGTCCAAGTTGTTCATAAAGATGTTGAATATCACTGGACCTAGGACATAACTCTGTGGCACTCCAATGGTCACTTTTTTCCGGAATGAAGAGGAGTCATTGCCGAGCACCCTTGGGGTTCAGCTGGTCAACCAGTTACAAATCGGCCTAACAGTTGCATTGTCTAGACACATTTTATGAGCTTGTTTGAAAAAATATCATTGTGAAAGGCCTTCCTAAAATCAATATTGCTGCAATCTGAGTTCCAAGTGCAAAAGTAGTTTGCATATACAGTAACAACATTATACATACAAACTACTAATGTAGTTTTCAGACTACATTAACCTAGCAGGGGGAAGAGAAGAATCAGTTAATTTAGTCTCACCCTTCCTAAACCCAGTACCTACATCCAGGTTTTCTTTTCTTAAACGAATAATAGATCCTAATTTGGATCCTAATTTGGAAGTGGAATTGGACTAGATGGACTTGGTCTCTTCCAACTCTAGAGTTCTATATAAGTACAATTAATTAATTAATATGAATAACTTTCCCCCTCTTCTTGCCTGGCCACATCCTTCTGACCACACTCTGATGTTGCTCAGCCACACATTTTACAGTTTTCATCTGTGAAATGTTGTTGAGTATCCAGCAGCAACAGACATTTCCTAATTTACATGGCTTGCACAGGTCGTACAAGTCCAGCTTTTCTTGGCACAGATTTGGGCTTCCTGGTGTAGAATTTTATTTTATTTTATTTTAATATGCCACTTAGCAAAGAGCCCTGTGATCATAACCCATGGTGCTGTGGACAAAATAACTCAAAATGCTGCTGTTTTGTTTAGCAGCCTAAGCCCTGCCAGGCAGGTGATTCAGGCATCAAAGATTATTAAGTACTAGGCCCTGTCACAATGGAGAACATCATTATTTTCTGCCCAAAATTAGGTTGCAGCACAATTGGACAAGGTGCTTCTTTTAGAGGGAGGGGCAGGTGTTCTGGAGAAAGCAGGGATGGAAAGAGGAAAAAACGCTGCTGGAAATGCAAAGGCTTTTGGAGACTCTCCAGACCTGCCATTTGCTGCATGTTGTATTTCCATTTGGTTCTAATTTGAATTAAATTGAACATTAACTTGACTGACTTAAAAACAACACCTTGCATACACAGCATCACAATGCCTCACTTTAAAATAAAGTGGCTATTACATTCAAATGCAGATTTTGCTGTAAACATCATGCTTTGCTCCTCTCTGTTTGTTGACATTCTCAATTTGATAAACATTCCTGCTATGTCATTAAACCTCAAACTATCTATCTATTTATCTATCTATCATCTATCTATCTATCAACATTGATGAAATATTTTAGACCTAATACCCACCTGCGTGTGAAGTGTGCCTTCAAGTTATTTCTGGCTCCTAGTGACCAGAAGGCAAACCTACCATGTGGGGTTTTCTTGACAAGACTTCATTTAGAGCAGGTTTGCTATTGCCTTCGCCTGAGGCTGAGAGCATGTGCCTGTCCCAAGGTTACAAATGGATTTCATGGCTGAGTAGGAATTGAACTCTATCTCCAAAATTGTAGTCCATCGCTCAAACCACTACACCACCCTGGTTCTCCTTAGGGTCTACTGCACCAAAAATGGGATTGGCCTCATGGCTAGTCACAATAGGACATTCCTTGAAGACTGACAGAACTGGCAGACTGAACACTCAGTGCTGAGCATACCTTCAAAAGATAAATGTATGTAGACTCTACAGCAAACCAACATAAATTCTGTGACCATAAAACCTAGATTGTATGTCCTGTATAGTATACAGTTTCATCATTTTGCATGGCTTTCATTGTGCAAACCTGACCTCCCTGATCATGAAAACTCTTATTCAGCAATCCCCTTCTTCTGCCATTTCATCCAGCAGTATCATCTTTGCTTTCCTGCATATCTTTGCAAACAACATCTAAAATAATATACTCTCAGACTTTACAGATTTGGTAGGGACTGTGTCCCAATTATTTTTCTGTCGTTCCACTTTTTCAGCTGCTTTTAACATACTCCAGTTTTCCTTTCCTGTGTCCACTTTTCACTTCAACTGCTGCGCACTTTACTCAAATTGGAAAAATAGTTTGAACCCATTAACTATGGGGGGGGGAGTGACAGGGGAGGCCTTCACAATAGGCACAGGCAAGAGCAAACTGTTGATGTCTCCTTCAGCTCGTATGTTTTTCCCCCTTAATAACTTTTGCCAGCTTGACCACATTTCTCTGTTCCTTTGCCACACATGTCCCAATTTTCATCTGTGAAAAATTGGAAGGTACGGCATTACACCATTCTGTATTTTGTCCCAGGAGCTCATTATGGCCCTGGGACAAAAGAGTAAGGTCAATCTGCATTACACTCTGATGTTGCTTGGCCACACATGCCCCAGTTTGCATTTGTACAGCACTGGAGGGTATGCAATAAGTTCTAGGCCAATTTAGGATCTCAGGGCCTGCCAATTCTTCTCTGGTCCTCTGGGCAAGGAGGAGGAATGTCAGAGAAAGAGGAATTCTTTAAGGAAATGTGCGTGTGTGTAGATGTCCCTACTGCAGATTGCTTTGGAATGGCTGCTGTAAGCTCCCAGGAGGTTATTTGGCACATATCCCCTCAGGGATGTCATTAGGAGGTGCGGGGAGTTCAGATTGCACTGGGTGACACCTCAGAGAGGAGTGAACGCCTAGTGGGGCAGTTGTCTGCCATCCATCCCAAGACCCTCCTAGCTGCTCCCATCTGCCTGTCAGCAACCTTTGCTGTCCATTGGCTGCAGGCACTGATGGAGGTGACATACTACTGTCACCTGGTAGCCTCTTTCAGGACTGACTGGGCTGCTAGCCAGGCTGGAAATAGGAGATGCCAGTGGCAGCAGCAATGGTGGCTATGGACCCCACCCCTTCTGCCAAAGGAAAGGTATCCATGGCCACCCCTACCATTATCCTCTCCTTTTCCCCTATGGCTAGCAGCCCCACCAGACCTGGAAGGGTCTGCCAAGTTGCAGCAGCACCCCACTCCACCACAGTAGTGGCAATCTGGCTGGCAGAGGGGGGAGGTTGGTGTGTGTGCCAGGCAGAGTGGGGGTGACACCAATCCAATAGATGCCACTGTTTCTCCACTCCCTCTCCCACTCACTGAAACATAAGTAGAGACTGGTTTGGGGCTTGGAATCTGAACTGAATATAGATCACTTCATGTAAACATATCCAGTCACTTCTGCAGAGGCGTTTTTTTCCCTTCCCTGCAGAAGACACCCAACAGGCTTCTGGCCACTGTACTGCTCCCATAAGGCAGCTCCCTGCCAGGTCTCAGTGATCTGGCAGTCCTTCTCTCACCTTTCTTCCTGTTACTGCACAGAATCAGGGCCCCCAAATACACAGTTGTGCAGACAACTTTTGCAAATCAAAGAAGTGAAGAGCAACAAGTAGGCAATGATGGCCGAGTAACAACACTGTGCAATCCAACCAGGTTGCTCAGTTTAGCCCATGGATCCAGCCATTGCTCCATCATGTTTTTACCTACAGGAGACTTACCTATCCCAACTGCCTGATGGCTTTCTAAAGGCTTTCAGCTAGATAAATGGTAGCACATTTAAGATTGTTACTCTCCATCAGAGACCACACCTTAGGCTTACTTTCACAGGGAAGGGATAATCTGGGAACTTTTGTCTCTTTCTTTTTGCTTATTATCTAGGCTAGATAGCAAGCAGGGGAAAATGAAAGAGCAGCAAACAAAAAAATGTTCATCAGGCCTCTTGCCTGTGAGAGAGCTTTAAAATCACAAGTGACAAAATAAAAAGAAAAGAAAAGCATGCAAATACTGCCTTTGGGACTTCAGATCCCAGAATCCCACAGACAGCATAGATAGCAAGGCTTTCTTTGGGTTTATGGAATCTGTAGCCTTAAAAGGTAGGTTTTCCAAGCTCTGGGCAAAAGCTATGCTCCCCCCCCCCCCTCAATAATCCTGACCCTCTTGGTTAAAGAATAGTCCCATGTACTCAAAAGCTTGCACCTACTAGTTTTCATACTGATTGATCCAAAAAGACAAGCTACTGCCTCAAGTGCATTGCACACCAATGATACGTGTTCATTACTATGCAGTAGTTTGGCTTTCTTAACAAGTGACAAAGACTTTCATTTTTATAATAAAAAAAAACTGTGCCCCGTCTTTGAGAAATGACAACCTCATTTAATGATTTACACTGCTCTATTAAGCAAACATATTTGAGGCATTTAATCTTCTCTTTTCTTCCAACCCAAACAGTTTTGGCTCTAGGGCATAGGCAGGTCAGGTACAAGAGAAGTATGGAAACGAAGGAAGATAGTGCGACTAAAATTCCCCACTTCACGTTCATGTGTAAACACCCATGATTAACTATCACTTCTTCAAACAAATGAGCCTTTACAAAATTCATTTAATCCTAAAATAGATATTCAGTCGGATTCTACAATCTCACTGGAAACAATGCCTCCAGGCTATTTCATATTATCCATGCAAAATATAAAGCCATTAAAAACGAGTCAGCTAAACACGGTAATACCGATTCATCTCACCCACAGCAGTGACAATTTTTGACAATATTCCAGTGGCTTTATTAGAACTTTCCCCCCATAGAGCCAACTGAAGATTATTTTGCTGTCTGAGGCAAAAAAACAAGATGATATCTCCTCTCATTTAACTTACAAATCCAACCAAACTGGCAAATGCCTCACCCTCTCAATCCTGGCAAATCTTTCACCATCAGGATTTCTAATCCTGGGGCCTTGTTTCTCTTCCCCAGACCTCTTCCCCAAATCTCAGTTGGAATATTCCAATATTGAGTTGGAAAGAACATATAATTGTAATTGTTGGCTGAGTCCCTGTATCAAACATGTAGCTGTGATGTAATGGCTATACCGCATCCCATGATCCAACCCCTTATACCCAACTTAAAATCCAGACAGTCATACTGAGGGGCAGAGTTCTGCATTGCTAGCAACCAGGGTACTGCAGGGTCCTGTTGCAATTCTTCCTCAAACCATGCTTCATGGGCTGGATGGAAATGGATGGAAATCCTTCAGTGCCCAACATGTTGCACCACAGAACTCCATCCCTTGATACAGCTGCCTAAATTTTAAGGTGGCATAATTGGCGATGCCAGGAGATGGACCATGCATCTTACCTACCATGGTTTGAAATGTTAAATTAGAATCCAATAGATGCACTTAAAGACAATAATGCTAGGAAAGGTTGAAGGCAGTAGAAAGAGAGGACGACCACCAGGTGGCTAGGGGTCAATAACAGAGATCACGGGCCTGAAACTACAAGACCTAAGTAGAGCAGTGGAGGACATGGAGGTCTGGATATACCCCAACCACAGGGTCGCTGTGAGCAAAAGTAGACTTGCTCAAGGTCACCAAGTATTTTCATAATGGAGATTTGAATCTTGTTCTTCAGAGTCATAGTCCAATGCTCAAATCACTGCTCTATGCTGTCTCTTGTTTACTTGATGTTCTGAGACTTTTAGAAAGAAGGTTATATATAAATATTTAAATAAACAATCTAGCATGTTGCACAACTATTGCCCTTCAGATTTTTTCACCACAATACAGTTAAAACATCCAAAAGTGGGCATTAAAAAAGAATTAATAGTTTATACTGCTCTCCTGCCATTTCAATTGCAATTCTATTCATGTCCTCCCAGATTTTCTGTGAATGCAATGGGTCTCATTATCAGGCAAGTGAGGACAGGACAGCAGGCTTAATGTTGCAGCACTTAAACCTCTAGTCCTGGTGCTCATAGAGCAAAGCTTAGGAAAAACACAGATTTTACTGATATCTTGCTTCTATTTAGCAGTGGACTGTATAAAAAAGTTTCGTGCTTTCCGTGTCTTTCTATATCTTTACAAGTGAGTAAAGTTGTTCATAAGCTGGTGAAAAATTACATTTTGTTTGAATAAGCCAAACAAATATAGCATTCCTTCAAAAATGCCCTCCTGTGGTGAGCTTTTGCTCTCTCTGTATAGTAAATAACTTGTCTTGTCTAACACATGTTGGACCATGCACTGTGACCTACCATGAGAAGCTTTTTTGATAGCCATCTGGCTATATATATCGAAACAAAAACCTCTGTGGGACTCAAAATCTCTTGCATTCCTTTTCACAAACATTCTTAGGATACATTTCCTCTTCCTTCAAAAATAAGAGCAGATAAATAGTGTCATGAGGGCATGGGATCACTCCTGTGTATAAGAGAAGCCAAGTTCTAGTTGACTTCTCCTTGGCTTATGCCCTTTCTAAATAAAAAGCCCCACTCTAGTTTGATCATCTATTGGTGCTCTTTATGCACTGACAGACATTTCTTCACCTTTCCAGCATATTTTTCTGCTTGATGCAATTCCCACAAAGAAAGGTAACTTCGGACCACTGATTCATGCAGTCTGTTCTTTGTGAACAAAGGATTGTGCTTACAACCACATTCCAGGCTTTCCCCCCTCCTGTAGTTCCAACAAACCCTTTAAAATTTCTATTGCAATTGCAATAAATATTCCCATTGCTATATCACAGCAAAGAGCATAAAAATATGAAAGGTAAGTCTATGCAGTGGGTCCTTGTTATCTGCTGGGGTTTGGTTCCAGGACCATCCGTGGATAACAAAATCCGTGGATGTTCAAGCCTCATTAAAAACATAGCAAAATGTTGTCCCTTATATAATAGGAAGAATGAAGGTTTGATATTTGGAATTTACACTTTTTTGGAATATTTTCAGGCCGTGGATGCTTGAATCTGTGGATGAAAAATCTGTGGATAAGGACAGCTGACTGCAAAGGCATCCAGTTCATGCTTTTGTTATTTTCCATCAAGTTGAACAAATTACGGCAACCCTATGAATGGGAGACCTCCAAGACAAACCTGTCATTACTGCCCTGCTCATTTCTTGCAAATTCAGAACTGTGGCATCCTTGATTGAATCTTGTATTGTGGGCTCCCTTTTTTCCTACTGTCGCCTACTTTGCCAACTACCATCTTTTCCAGTGAGTCCCATCGTCCCACGATATGCTGCACATATGACAGCCATATTTTAGTCAATATCCCACCTTTCACCTGACATGGGACCTAAGGAGGCTTAAAACAAGGTTAAAACAAGAACAGGAGGAAATTTTAATTTTATTTGTTTATTTTTCAGGAAATAAACTTTTTTAAAAACTGTGGCTTTTTGCACACTTTTTTTTTCACAGAAAGGACAAAAATGTGAATAATCTTTTAAAAATGCACCAAAAGTTCTGGTGAGCTTTCCTATCAGAGATTCAGGAATTATAGTTAAAGTGGTAAAGTGCTTTAGCAATATTACACTAGTTAAACATTAAGATCATTTTGTTTTTGTGCAAACGTTTGTCTTTCCCTCACTTGATCTCTGTTCAATATGTGTCCTGCAAACAGTAGCTACAGGTTGAGTCCTTGTTATCCAAAATGTTTGGGATCAGAAGTGTTTTTGATTTTGGAATACCTGTACAATGGGCCCTTGGTATATGCTGCAGTTTGTTTCTAGGGTCCATGGAGGTGGATACCAAAATCTGTGGATGCTTAAGTCCAATTAAATACAATGGCATAGTAATATGATGTCCCTTATATAGAATGGCAAAATCAACCTTTGCTTTTTGGAATTTATATCCTTTTAAAATGTTTTCAAGCCACGGGTGGTTGAATTAGTGGATAAAGAATTCGTGGAAATGGAGGGCTGACCGTGTTTGCATGTATGTACATAGTGAAATATCTCGGGAGATGGGATGCAAGTCTAAACAAAACATATTGGGTTAATTTCAATTGACCTGGGAAAATTGGGAAAAAAGTTGGTTAATTTAAATTGACCTGGGGAATGGGAATGAAAAGTCCTTGGTAATCTTGAAAAGTTCCAGGAAATTCTTCAGTATGAAGAAAATATCATGCGGATCTCCAAAATAAAATTGGTTTGTGGAAGAACAAAACTTGCGACTTCTAGGGATTTCTTTCCTTGCCTGGGGCACTCTAAAGATATTTTCTCCGATGTTATTCCATTAAAATATCCATCTAAAATCAGGACACTGTGTCAAGTTTTCCTGAAGTTTTGCAGGTTTGATGCCTAAAAGAAGAAATGCCCCTGTGTTGCCTAATAATAATAATAATAATAATAATAATAATAATAATAATAATAATTTTATTTGTATTTCCCACCTCTCCCATTGGATTGAGGCGGGATTCCAACATATAAAATACAGTCATTTACAATCGCATCTAAAATATCTTAAATCGTTATCTAAAACTATTATACAGACAATTCTAAAATAAATAACATCAAAGTAATCGTTGTTAGAACATGGAGTAGGTCCCCAATGAAATAAAGGGGAAAACTGAAACTCAATATAAAAGGAAATTACACATAAAGTGAAATGAAATAAATCTTGCTCCCCTAAATAAATAAAGTAAAAATAAGTAAAAAAGAGATTAAAAATAGTAATAAGTAATGATGCTTTTTTGCATCGTATAGTGTGGGATTCGGTCACTGAGAAGCAGAAACTACACCACACTGGGAAATAATTCATTAAGGGAGTCTTAGCTTATTGTATGATATTAAATGAATACAGAATCAGCTTGCCAACAAGGACTGATAGAGCTCATTATCTAATAGATAAAAACAGTCAACATAGGGACATCAAGCACAAAGTATGAACAGATCGTAATTCCAATGTGAACTAAACTCTACCTATTGGAGTCCTAGTGTTTTCTGTGCCTAATGATGCCAACAGATCTTTAAAACATTCCTCTTCCTGAACTGATCCTGACCCAAATTCAAAGCAAGGTTATGTTTGACTTGGGTGGTAAGTTCTTTTATCACAGCAAATGTCTTTTACTATCTTTGAAATGTTCTGTCCAATTTGGAACAGGATGCAAAGAAATTGTGCAAGCTCACAAATTTGAAGCAAAAGATTTTACATGTTGTGTAGATCCTGGAAAGGTAACCTTGGACAGAGTTTTCTCCTGCTTGCAAAGCTATGGAGGGAGTAACTGATCTGAACGGAAAATTAGTTCCAAATAATAATAATGGAAGAGGGAGCTACTTAGCAAATGAAGCTAGCTTTCCTCCTTACTTCTTGCTACCCTACCCCATTATAATTTGGAGAAAATTGTTTCCCTCCATTGCTATTTCTTCTAGGAAAGAAGCCATTGAGTGGCATTAGTGCTAATTCCCTTTTGCTAGCAACACTAGGGTGCATCTGCACCATAGAACTACTGCACATTGATACCGCTTTAATTACCATGGCTTCAGTGCTATGGGTTTCTGCAGTTTGTAATTTTGTGGAATATTCAGCTTTCTCAGTCAGAGAGCTCTGGTGCCACATCAAACTATATAATAATAATAAAAATAATAATATTTTTTATTTCTAACCCACCCCTCTGCTCAGCAACTGGGGTGGCGTACAACAAGGTTTAAAACAGACAATAGTTAAAAAACATTTCCAACCCTGTCCCTAACCCTCTCACCCCTTAAAACTAAATTAAACTAATGCAAGATTAAAATAACGATTAAAACAACATAGGTGGGATAGGGCCAGTTTATAGGGCAATAAGGGCCCATTTTAGATTGGCAAAAAGAGGTGTGTTGAAGGCTGCATGAAAGCCCAGCCTTTAGATGAGAAAAAGGGAAAGTGTGCCATGAAAACACTATTTTGGCATTTTAAGGGAGAAGAAGTGCTTTAAAAAGGAGCTGGCCCATTTTACATTGGCAAAAAGAGGTGTGTTGATGGCTGCATGAAAGCCCAGCCTTTAGATGAGAAAAAGGGAAAGTGTGCCATGAAAACACTATTTTGGAGTTTTAAGGGAGAAGAAGTGCCTTTAAAAAGTAGTTTGATTTCCCCACTACTTTTTTTAAAAGGGCGCAACATTGCTATTGCATCTAAAGGCTAAGGTGTAGTTGCACGGTTAAATGGGGCTCTGTCTCTTTAAAGCACCCATTTAAAGGCAGCGATACAAGTGCGGAGGGAGGGAAGGTGCCAAGACAAGAAGAGACCTTCAGAGCCCGGCCAGAGTGCGCCTGCACCTTCCTTCACCTCCTCCCTTTGGCTGAGAGAGTGTGACTTCTAGGGAGACAGCAGGGCAGTGGAGGCGCTCAGCCAGGCCAGGGCAAGCTGGCAAGAGGAGGAGGAGAAGGGGAGGGACCTGGAGCACCTCCGCTGCCCTGCTTCCCTGCAAGTCACACTCTCTCAGCCGAAGGGGGGAGGAGAAGGCAGGCCCAGGCACACTCTGGCCAGGCTCCAGGGCTCTCTCCTGGCTGCCTTCCTCCTCCCTTTGGCTGAGAGAGTGTGACTTGCAGGGAGGCAGGGCAGCAGAGGGGCCCCATGTCCTCCTCCTCCTCCTCCTCCTCCTCCTCCTCCTCCTCGTTTCCAGCTTGCCCTGGCCCAGCATCAGGAGGACCTGGAGCACCACCGCTGCCCTTCCTCCCTGCAAGTCACACTCTCTCAGCCAAAGGGAGGAGGAAGGCAGCGGGGAAGGAGGGAGGGAGGGAAGGAGCCAGGAAGAGACCCCCAGAGCCTGGCCAGAGCACGCCTGGCCCTCCTGCTTCCTCTTCAAAAAGAAGGCTGGAAAAGTAGGACGTGTCCTGGCAAAGGAGGACGTGCCTGGTCAACTTGGAAAAGGGGGGCCTCTGCTCAAGAATGGAGGACATATGGGAATCCCTCCTGGACAGAGGGCTGAAACCTCAAGACAACTCAATATAATGCTTTGACAGAACACAGACTACAACTCCCATGAGCCTTTGCTACCATTTCCCAAGATGCCTTAATTTGCAACAGAAAGCCGACCAGTATGTTCACATGTGATGAATTCTTTCGTATTGACTCTGCATTTTCTTTTTGTATAGATGCTCTCTTGTCTTGTGTGTGATGAGCTTGTGCGTAATCATGTGTATTTCCGAACTGACCTCACTTTCTCCCTCTTTCGGAATGGTCCTGTACTCCCCCATGTGATAAGCTCCGACTGTATGATGTACCTGCGCAATTGCGCAATTCGCAGCCAGCAAGGGGGGAAAAATGTTTAAGGCGCGGCTAAAAGCCACGTTCCTTGCCGCCCATGTAGCTGCTCCGCCTGTGTTTGTAGCGTTTTGACAGCTTCCCATGTAGTTGCTGAGCCACAGAAAAAACCTCAGTCTAGCTGCCCTGTACTTTTTAAATGCACACCTGGGGCTTGCTGTCTAGCTGCTAAGCATTAAGGAAAGTGCAACTTCATGTCACACTTTTCTGCCAATCTAAAAAGCCCCACTGTATAGCAAGAAAGGCATCAAGTGGGGAGGATGGTAACTACAACCCTTTGAGCTGGGAGAGTTATTCCGGGAAGGCCTGCTGGAAGAGATCCATCTTTACTGCTTTTTCAAAGCTATCCAGAGTGGAAATAAGATGGATCTCATCCGGCAGGCCATTCCATAGTCTGGGAGCGGTAGCAGAGAAAGCCCTCTGGGAGGTCTGCGACAGCCTAGTTTTCATAGGCTGTAGCAGGTTCCTCCCAGAGGACTAGAGCACGTGGGGGGGGGGATCATACGGGAAGAGGTGGTCCCTGAGATAAGAAGGACCCAAACCATGTAGGGCTTTAAAGGTTAAAACCAACACCTTGTACTGTGCCAGGAAACTAATTAGCAGCCAGTGGAGAGATTTAAGCACAGGTGTTAGCCCCATGTAGTGTGTGTTGCAGTAATCCTTACGGGAGGTTACCAGAGCATGTACCACAGTTTCCAGATCCTTCATATCCAGGAAAGGGTGCAGCTGGCATATCAGCCGAAGCTGATAACAGGTACTCCTTACTGTCACGTTCACCTGACTAGTCATGTGAAGCAACGGATCTAGGAGTAGCCCCAGACTGCGAACACAGTCCTTGCAGGGGAGTGTGACTCCATCCAGGACTGGAAGTTATATACCCAGACCTGGTTTTGGGCCCATGACTGTCAGTACCTTCATTTTGTCTGAATTCAGTCTCAATCTGTTTTTCCTCATCCAAACCATTACCGCCCCAAGACAGTCATTGAGAGGGGAGACGCCATCTAAAGTCTGAGCTGATGATCCAGTCATGGAGAAATATATCTGAGTGTCATCAACGTAGTGATGACATCGTGCTCCATGCCTCCGAATGATCTCACCCAGTGGCTTCATATAGATGTTAAATAGCATTGGGGACAGAATGGCACCTTGAGGGATGCCACACTTAAGCTCAATTTTGGAAGAGCAGCTGTTCCTGAGCCTCACCCTCTGGGACCTGTCCGAGAAAGAGGAACTGAACCACCGCAATGCAATGCCTCCGTAGTTTCCTACCACTGTAGCTTCATTGATTTCATCCCACAGAATTCTGCAACTTGTAGTTTGGTGATATACTTAGAATTCTCTCTTACAAAGTGCTAGCACATGAATGGGACACTGTGTGAGGACCAAAAGCTATCCTGCCAGAAGTTATATCATCCCACAGCAAGCCCAAATATTTTTTTTCTTTTAGTTTTCCTGTTGCCATTCCAGAAGAAAATGAAAGTATTGTGGGTGGTGGTAGTAGGATGAGGTTTTGCGGAGAGGATTTTTTTGTGTGTTTTCATACACTTGGGGGCTTTCTGTGTGGCTTACTGGCAAACAGTATCTAAAAAAATTGCATCACTGAAATCCATAAACACCTGGACAATTTCAACAGGAAAGAAGAAACTCTTAAAGTGAACAAAGTTTGGCTACTCTAAGGGGCGACTCTAAGGCAACCCTATCAAGGGATTTCCTGGGGCTAAGAGTGTGTGACTCACCCAAGGTCACCCAGTGAATTTCCTTGGCCAAGCAAGGAATCAAACCCTGATCTTGAGTTGTAATCCAGTGATCAAACCATGACACCATGCTGTCTCTGACCTGTTTAATTTGGCCTTTATTCTTCTGCTTCCAAAGCCTTTTGTTTGCATTTTACAAGGAGCTTAATCATTGCAACAGGCTCCTTTTATATTTTTGTTCAGCTGTGCTCTATTCCAATTGAAATGACAGAGGCCAATCTGTTTGCAAGATGCCTTGACAAATTGTTTGTGCCACACATGCATTCTTTTCTGAGAAAGGGGGAAAAAGTACACCACCACCGCCACCACAACAACACAAGGCTTTCTTTTTCTTACTCTCTTAAAATTTGTGATAGCCCATCTCCCAGTTACAATAGGGACAACAGCAGGGGATTGATTGCTGGCAAATTTAATGCCATCCTTAATGACAGCTTGCGAAGATTAGGAAGTTGTTGGAATCAGATATCAGTAAAGACTTGGGAATGCTTTGTGGAGCTGGTCTGAATTAATTAATAGGGAGCTTTCCTTTGATATCACTTTGATATTCGGCTCAATGCCAGTTAAGACTCAAATACAAAGGAAACTTCACTTTGTTTATACTTTCTTAGGTTTTTAGCCTGCAGTTTTCTGTCTGGTGGTCTTTGTGTTTTCCCCTCTGTCTCTTTTAACTCTGCCGAGCCTATATGTTTACAAGATGCTTAAAGAAACCAGAGCAATGTAGTGACATGGTTTTAATGATTGCCCTGTTCAAAATAATCACAAGCCAGATTCCTCAGGGCAACATTGTTAGTAGCTCACTGCCAGTTAGCCAGGTTTCAAAGGAAAGAGTTTTATAACTAGACAGTTGCTTCCTATAAAGTTTCCACAAGCATGGAACAGGCAGCATAATAGCTACTCTTGGCCCACTAGTGTAACAAAGGACATTGCTTCTCTTGTGTGCCTTCAAGTCATATCTGACCTCTGGAACCCTAATGCGACCCTATCATGGGGTTTTATTGACAAGTTTTGTTCAGAGCAGGTTTCCCATTGCCTGAGGCTGAGAAAGTGTGACTTGCCCAAGGTCACCCAGTGGGTTTCTACGGCTGAGCCACGAGTGAACCTTGGTCTCCCAGTGTCCAAGTCCAATGTTCAGACCATTACACAATGCTGGAACTCAACAAGGCACATTCTCCTTCCTTACTTCTTTATCTCATGTCTATTATATGGCTGGGAAAACAATATCACCCTATCTTTGAGAATATGAGGGCATATCATCCAACTGTCCAGATTTGGCAGGGATAGTCCTGATTATTCCTCTGTCATCCCACTTTTTCAGCTGCTTTTAAAATGTCCCAATTTCCCTCTCCTCCTCCCATTTTCCCCTTTTTGCTTCAGCTTATTTCCTTTGCTGTAAACTAAGTTCAACATGCCAAAGCAGTTTGCAATCAACAAATTGAGGAGGCTTAGGGAGGAAGAGAAAGTTAAGAGGTGATATTGTAACCATGTTTAAATATTTGAAGGGATGTCATATTGAGGATGGAACAAGCTTGTTTTCTTCTGCTCCAGAGACTAGGTCACAGAACAATGGATTCAAACTATGGGAAAAGAGATTCCACCTCAACTTTTGGAAGAACTTCCTGACAGTAAGAGCTGTTTGACAGTGAAATACACTGTCTTAGAAGGTGGTGGAGTCTATATTTTTGGTGGGGTTTTTGGGCTATGTGGCCATGTTCTAGAAGAGTTCCTTTCTGATGTTTCCCCAACATTTTCAGAGAAAGAAGATGCCAGCCACAGATGCTGGCGAAACGTCAGAAAGGAATTCTTCTAGAACATGGCCACATAGCCTGAAAGCCCCACAAAAAAGTATGGATGCCAGCCATGAAAGCATTTGACTCCACGTGGTGGAGTCTCCTTCAATGGAGGCTTTCAAACAGAGGCTGGATGGTCATCTGTTGGGTGTGTGCTTTGATTTATTGTGTATTTCTGCATGGCAGGGGGTTGAACTTGATGACTCTTGGGGTCTCTTCCAACTCTATGATTCATTAGCAGGAGGCTCAGACAAAAGCAAACTACTGTAGCATCTCCTATCTTGTGTATCTTTGTCATTAATAACTTTTGCCATCATGACTACACTGATATTGCTTGGATTTTATCTGTGTAATGTTGGATGATATGGGAGGACTAATATGTCACCTTTCATTTAAATGAACTCCTGGGTTCTTTGGTTTCCATCAAAAATATGCACAGTGCACTAGGCTCTACAAAGAATTGGGAGATCAAATCTGATCAGGGGTAGAATTCAAAGTTAGAACCGTATTAGTCTGTAGAATCAGTATGTAGAGATCTTTTAGCCCCTTTGAGACTAACTGAAAGAAAGAAGTTGGCTGCACGAGCTTTCATAGACTTAAGTCTACTTCTGAAATGCAACTGAGGAAGAAGACTTAAGTCTACAAAAGCTCATGCAGCCAAATTCTTTCTTTCAGTTAGTCTCAAAGATGCTACAAGATCTCTATACATACTGATTAGGTCTAGACTAAAATATTCTGCAACCTGAGGCAGAGCAGCAAATGGAACCCTCATCAAAAATCCAGGCAAGTTATTTCAGAACATGAAACAGAAAATCCTATAAGTAACTCTCACTGAAAAAAGCAATAACTACCAATTAAAAAGCAATAGCTGCCCTTTCAAGATTCCTAAACTGTGGTGCCTGAGAATTTATTTTCATTCTGCCTAAAGATAGGGCTAGCCCTGCACGTGTTAAGATCTATGGGGTACAATTGGACATGCACATTTCTACCCATGCTGGAAAAAAACTGCGGCACACATCTTAGACACATTAGAGAAAAAAAGGAAGCAGAAATTAATTACCCCAAATAGAATTTATAGCACTAGACTGGGATTAACACCTCTGCCCTTTCAAAAAGCAGTAGGGGATCTTAAACAATGACTAACAAATGAACACAAAAAGGATTCTATTCCTCATCCAGGGCATGACACCTCCGGCAGCACACTGTTCCTGAACACCATGCTGTGGCACTGGTTCATTGCCGATGCATATGGAAGCGTGCCAGGTCCTAATTCTCTCATATTGTAGCAGGCGGCAGCCTGGCTTGCCCTTCAAAGCCTCTCATTCAAGTAGCATTTAGACTTCACTTTTGCAGATTTGAGGACAATCAGTTCAACAGATAGCAACAAAGGTAATGATTACATGGAGTGGACCTTGCAAGGTGGGCAGAGAGAGCCTACCTGGCTAAACTACACAGCTAGTGATACTGACATAGTATTGACACCTGGATGAATACCTCAGAATATGTGATATTTGGGACGTTGCACGACAGCAGACTTCATCATATGATGACAACAACATTGATGATGTTTGCTATCATCTTTGTTGCACAGTCTATCAGATGTTACTGACTAAAGTTAGGGACCATCACTTATTTGAAAGCTATATAAGAATCTAGGGATCAGTGAGATATCATCAGATAAAATGGCCTGTTTCCACTTTCTGTAATTATAATATTGTGAATATCAGTGTGTGTGTGTGTGTGTTTGTCAGAGAGAGAGGGAGAGAACGCACATGAATCTCTGTTATATCATCACCCTGAACACATCCAGCCTCCTCTGGTAGTGGAAACTAAGCAAGGTTGAGCCTGATAGTATTTGGATGGAAGACCACCAAGGAATTCCAGAGATCTCCAGGCAACAATCCTACCTGAAACGCTAACCCTAACTGTCAGAGTTGGCATCATTGACTGCGATGGACTCAGCAGATGACAGCTTCTTTTTCTGTGAGAGCTATGATCCACAAAGCTCCAGCTTGAATTAACGATGTTAGCCTTGAACCTGTCGTAGGGCTCTTGATGGTTTTCGGTGAAATGTACTGTAACACCAAGCTATAACTCAAGCCTAGTGCATGGAAAACTGACTTTTTGGAGTACACCTCCCAGAATCTCTTGGCTAGCAATGCCATTGGTCACACCATCTGGGGCATTTTGGAAAATATACTCCAGACAGTAATGTTGTCAAACTCTGGTTATGCCATATCCCCTGGTGCCAATATCAATTATTTGTCTTACATGAGTGTAGCAGAAGGTTGGAGATACAGTTTGACAGTAGCCACCAGATCAAAAGGCAATCTATAAAATATTATTTCTTTCCCCTCTCTGTTTCATATCAGAGTTTGTGGCTTGGAAGCATCTGTCTATGAGACATATAAATACACTTGTAAAGCATTTTTATGAGATGTTTATAGCTCCCTGCTGCCACTAACACCCTTCATGCCTCTTGTCATTAACTACTTCTCAAAAATCACATTGGCAGCCTAGTATAGGTTTTTCCATACCCTAATTTGTGGAAGGCTTAATTAAATAAGGCAAGTGTCATCTGAGGGCAGTCCCCATCCACCGTTTCCATTTCTGGTGCCTGCAATATTGTTTACCATTTGCCTTCCTAATCTCATTGATGTTGGAAAGGCATGCGAAACAGCATCGAGGGTGGCTGTCTCAAATAACTGCTCATTAACTGAACACTTTTAATAGTGTGTGTCATCATGCTAATGAGCTTGCTGAAAAAGTTCAGCACCTCTCTACTTTGGATCAAAACATGGCTAATACCAGAAGCAGGACAAAGACATAGGTAAGGACATCACCAATTGCCCCTGTTGGGTAAACACCTTGAGAGGGTAAAGCCAAGCTTTCTAATCTTCCCAAATCTAGACCTTTTGGGAGATGGTTGCACATGCTTTCATTTTCTGATTCTAAGAGGCATCTGGTTGCATATGTGATGCTGTTCTGGAAATTAGAACACAAACCAATGGATTCAAATTACAAGAAAAGAGATTCCACCTAAACGTTAGGAATAACTTTTTAAAAATGTAATAGCTGTTCAACACATTGTTCAGGGGGGGTGTATTCTCCAACTTTGGAGATCTTTAAACAGAGGTTAAATGGGCATCTTTGAAAGTGCTTTAGTTGCGTGTTCCTAAATGGTGGTGGGAGGGGGGTTGGACTATATGGCCCCTGTGGTCCCTTCCAGTTTCACGATTCTATGATTCTATGCTGTTGAGATGGACCCTAGATTTAGAGAGCATCTTTGGTTTAGGCATCAACATGTCCAACATCTATAGGACGTTGCCATGACAGTTAAAGTGGAATACACTTTATTCTTTATCTGTGGGGGATATGCTCCTAGACTTAGAATGGAAATATGAAAATGCAGAGAATAGCAAACCCTACTGAAATGAATGACTTTTGGAGGTAGTTGACTATAGAGTCACACTGGAGAATTTAGAGATTTCTAGAGAGAACACCTCTGTTGGCATTTCTAGGTTCTCCTGTGACAAGGTTCTCTCTCTAGGTTCACTCTGCCAGAGGTGTATCATAGAATTGCACTGGAGGATCTAGAAAAATGCTGTCAGAGAACACATTTTTTGGATGTAAGTGAAACTGTGGGTACCATCCCACATATATGGGGATGTACTGTATTCCGCACTTTTTATTGTGTAGTGTGAATGGGCCAGAGGTCAGGTGATGGCACTCCCTGATCTTTCTTTCCCACCACCATTCCCTTTTCCATTTGTGTTGTATCTTCTTAGATTGTAAGCCTGAGGGCAGAGAACTGTCTAAAATAATTGTAAGCCACTCTGATAGCCTTTAGGGCTGAAGAGCAGGCTATAAATAAATAAATAAATATTATTATATTGTTATTATTATTTCTAAAGGCATCTAAGGTTGGCTGATAGTAAAGGTGCCTTTTATATATATGTATAAAAGAGGTCCAAATTTTCCTTATGTTCAATGATAAATATATAGCTATGCCCCTCTGGCTCAGGATACTTTTAGTGCCAAACAGGGTTGCTGCTCCAGGCTTATTACAGCCATATTCTGTATTGCAGTTTCCATCTATCCTAAGCATCCTTTGCTCCTGTCAGTACCTTATTCCCTATATTCTTTGGCTAGCTTTTTAAAAACAACAATGACAACAACACTTCTCTGCTGTGGTCATTACGTCCTCCTTGGTCACAGTATCATCATTTTATGATTGTCCACACCATAAAAATACATTGTCCTATATCATTTTTACAGCCTTCCTGTAATGGGGCATTGGTGAATATGATACCCAGAATGCCATCGTCAGTAGAAGGAAGACTAAAAGGAGAATCTGGAAAGAAGCAGCTAAAATGAGTATTGCTGAAGCAGCTGATTCATGAAGCAATATTAAAAGAATTCATCATCTTTGTAGGATGTCGAAATCTCGGCTGTGGAACTGGCTGAAAAGAGTTTGAGAAGGAAAGGAAAGCCACAGTTGAAGGCACTGATTTTCCTTTCCTTTTCTCAAAAGAGAAATTAAGGCTAATTTACATGGCCTCTAGGATATCACTAATAACTAATAGTTGCTTGCGATCTTCAACAGGTCCAAAATGCTCTGGCTAGACTGCTGACTGGGGCTGGTTATAGAGAGCTTAGAATTTCCTTGTTGAAACAGCTCTCATTCCCTCAAAGTTCTGATGCAACAAAAAGGTCTTCACTTGCCTAAAACAGGCTAGCAAGGAGGGCAGCAGTCTTAATCTTTCTAGCAAGGGAGTTCAAGAACCTGGGACCAGTCATGGAGAAGACCTTCTCCAGTGTTTCCTCCAGAAGTCTCAAGACAAAGGCAGGCTCATACAGGGAGATATTATCCTTCAGACAACCTAAACCTGAGCTTTATTAGAATTTCATGGGTCATAACCATCATGTTGAATTGTGTTCTGAAATATAACAGCAGCCAGCGTAGCTGTTGCAACAGGGGCGTTGTGTGATCTTTGTAGCCTGATTAAAAGGTGAATTCTGGGACACTTGGAGGAAAGGCAATTCTTTTTGAACACCCAGAAAAAGAGTGATCTAGGGAGTCTGGTCCACAAAAGCAGTTTTCAGAGACACCCAAATGGCTACACTTTGCCTATCTCTGTTTTAGGTCAAATGGAAGGTATGGTTTTTGCCTAAAACCCTGATGCTTCTGAGGCAATCATGCTACAACTTCTTCTATACAGTTAGTCTCAAAGGTGCTATAAGATCCCTTTGCATACTGATATTCCAGACTAACATGGATATTCTCTGAATTCTACCTTAATGATCAAGCACTGAGGCTCAGCCAGGTTTGTACACATGATAATAAGGCCTTATACAGTACAAGCTCCTGTGTGATGGAATCCCTCTCCAGTTGAGCCCTGGTACTCAAACCTCAAGGTGACCACTAAACTGGACAGAATCTCTGAATTCAATGCCATGAAGCATGGCCAATTTTCCTTGTCAATTATTACATTTAAACACCCAGAAAGAGATGTAAAAATAAAATCAGTAAAGATTTATCAAAGAAAACATAAAATAAATATCTAGCCTTAGGTGGGTTCCTCATACAGTATGCAGTTAACATCTCAATTTCAGAAAAAGTAACACTTTCCCCTAAACTAGGAAGAATTTCCTGATGGTAAGAGTTGACAGTTGTTTCACTCTATTTCTGACTGCCCTAACTCCATCTCTACTTGGTCCTACCTAACACTTTTACAGACAAGCATCTAGCTTCTTCTCCTTTAGCCCTTCCCCTAGCTTTCCATGACCTACAATTAGATGGCTTTACAGAGGTTGCCCAACTTCTTCCTTCACATATTGTTTCCCTGCAACTGTTAAAAATGAGATATTTTGAAAAAATGTTCCCCATGTGAATACAATTCCTTTTGTAAACCAGTATACAATGTATTTAATAAAAGCCCACAGTAATATTTCCATTAGGAAAACTGCAGTTTGTGTGTGGCAGCAGGAGAGGGAGGGGGGTAGCAGGAAAAGACAGGTGGAAGGAGAAATAAACCCATGCTCACAGATGACATCTGGCAGAAAGAGGCTATTAATATTTTACAAGACATTAGGATTCTGCCCATTTCCCTCCCTTTTTTGCTGTTAAAGTTTTAAGAGCTTTTTGAACACTATATTTCTCAGTTATTACACCCTTAATTAAATGTATTCACATAGGGAATTCCCCAATGAGAATAGCGGTAGAGTCAGAAGGCCTCAGTCAATTCTGTATCAAGGACCTCAGATCACAGCAATAAATGGAGTTAGCCTGAAAGAGGGAACCTGGCAGAACTAAAGCAAGGCAGTGTTTAACTGAGGATTAAACCCAGCATTTGGCTGTGTAAGCCCATAAAAGTAAAAGACTAATAGCCATTATCATGTTACGTTTACTTAGCATTAACCAGCCCAAGGAATCCCAGTAGGGCATTTGAGAGCCAGTCAGTCTGACATAAAATAAAAATTAGGTACCATTTAAGAGCAATATCTTAAGATATTTTATGTTACTGGACCACATTATGTTAATGGTACTTTGAACTTCCAAGCGTTATGGACCTTTGGGGCCCAGAGAGTAAGCTAAGAAGGCTGAATTCCAATCAGCTGATGTGAATATATGGTGTAGAGGATTGTATTAGGTGTAATTTAAGAGATAGGGTTTCAGCTTTCTAAGGCAACACCAAAAATTATGATGAAGAGGGAAAGGAGATTCATAAACTCATAGAACCATAGTGTTGGAAATGATCCCAAAGACTACCTAGTCCACCCCCCCCCCCCAGTGCAGGTATAAACTTTATTTTTATACCCTGCCTTTCTGCTGCAGCAATCAAGTCGGCTTACATAGCTAAAATATATTGGAAGAATGCATACAATGTAGGGAGAGTACAGAAATTAGATGGAACTATTCTGGGAAGGCCTGTAGGAAGAGATCCATCTTGACAGCTTTTTTGAAGCTGTCTAGGATGGTTATTGGATGGATCACTTCCAGTAAGGCATTCCATAATCAGGGAGCAGCAGTGGAGAACGTCCTCTGGGAGGTTGCCATTAGTCTGGTTTTTATGAGCTGTAATAAATTTCTCCCAGATGACCTGAAGATGCAGGGCGAATTGTACGGAAGTAGGTAATCCCTTAGATAGGTTGGACCCAACCCATGTAGGGCTTTAAAGGTAATCACCAACACCTTGTACTGAGCCAGGAAACCAATAGGCAGTCAGTGAAAAGATTTCAGAATAGGTGTAATGTGATCACTTCTAATTTTACCAGTGATCAGCCTGGCTGCTATGTTTTGTAGTTTCTGGACTAGGTAGAAGGTAGCCTTATGTAGAGTGCATTGCAGAAATCGAGTCGTGATTTATATGCACTGGGCTTTTTCCCATTTCGCAATTGTACCACTGTGATTCCACTTTAACTGCCATAGTCCCATCCTGTTGAATCCTAGCGTTTGCAGTTAAGGGAGGTGCATTTAGAATTCTCAACTAAAGAGCTCTAGGGTCTCACAACACTACAAATCCCAGGATTCCAAATGATGCAGCCATGGCAGTTAAACTAGAATCACTGTGTAGTGTGAAATGGCCCTCTGACTAAAATGCTCCAGTGAAGGAGAATACACCACCTTCAAAGACAGTGCATTCTACTGTTAAACAGTTCTTACCATCCAGATGTTCTTCCTAATGTTTAGTCAGAATCCCCTTTGTTGTTATATGAATCCATTTGTTTGGATCCTGCCCCCTGGAGCATGGAAAAAACACACCTGTACTACTTAAGTGTTAGTTTCTGGACTAGTTGGTCCCTGGATCATTGGCTTCCAGTCCTTGGAAATTTTCTGGGAAAGAAAGAAACAGTTCTAGTCAACAGGCGCAGATATGGTGCTGGTTTCTGGTACACTGGAGGAAATTTTCTGCTGGTCACCCACATTGGATATCTGACAGCTTATTAAGAAGAACTGTTCTATACAATAGGTCTTCAGATATCTGAATATGGCAATGATACTACTTATCTATCATCTATTTCCCAGGCTAAAATTACCCAAATCACTCAACTGTTGCTTGCACGTTTTGGTTTCCAGACCTTTGACCATCTTGGTTGATATTGCTTGTAAGATCATGATTCACAGAAAGTTATTCTAACTGGTAGGAGGAAAATCAACTCATTGGAAATGTGGTTCTGGAGGAGACGTTTATTATTATTTTTTGGTTAACCCCTTGAGTTGACCTCGATCCATGGCTACTCCATGGATGAGACATTTCCAAGACTCCCTCTACTTCACTGGTTTGCTTAATGGGAACTATCCGGTGACCTCCTTGATAGAGGCCACCTATCTTGCATGCAGCCTTCTTCTCTTTCTACTTCCCTCTACCTTTCCTAGCATTATTGTTTTTTTTTCCCAATGAGTCATGCCTTCTCATGATGTGTCCAAAGTTTGACAGCCTCAGTTTTGTCATCTTGGCTTCCAGGGAAATCTCTGGCTTGATCTGCTCTAGGACGCATTTATTTGTCTTTATGGCTGGCCACAGAATCCTCAGTGCTCTTCTCCAGCACCATGTCTCAAGTGAACTGATTATCTTCTTATCTTCTTTCTCAATTGTCCTGCTCTCACATCCATAGATGGTAATAGGGAATAGAATATGATTCTAACTTTTGTGCTCAGTTGTATATATTTGCATTTTTTAGTTCTTTCATAGCCATTACCCTCATTCTTAACCTTTTCTAATTTCCTGGGTGCAATCCCTGTTCCTATCAGTTCTTGATCTCAGGTTTTACTATTTCTATTTCTTCAGACTTGGAGGAACATTTTGACATCACACTAATATTGACTTCCCACAGAGCGTTTTCTGCCGCAGACCTGAAATTATGGAATGGCTTACCGGAAGAGATCTGTCTTATTACCTCCTTGGACACTTTCAAGAGGGCACTTAAGATGGATCTCTTCTGGCGGGCCTATCCTTCTGACCTTTTATAATCTGATTTACTAAAAACACCTAATCTGGAACCAGAACACAGAATATCTGATTGACAGCTATGCATATCTGTGATCTGCCTGGGGTTAGATTATACTCTATTACTGGATCGTGTTCCTATTGTTTTTATGATGATTTTTAGGATCTTTTTAGTTGATAGTTTAAAAACAATATGCACAATTAAAACAATGTTGGAATCCCACCTTGATTCGTGGGGAGAGGCGGGAAATAGAAATAAAAATTGTTGTTGTTGTTGTTGTTGTTGTTGTTGTCTATGAGAGTTTTACTCTTTACATGGATCCTAGAGCAAATCAAGGCTGAACTCTTCCTATGAGCCAAAAACACAAAGCTATGGTTTTTTGGCCATATCATGAGGCATCATGACTCATTAGCAAAGGCAAGAATGCTTGGCAAAACTGAAGGCAGTAGGAAAAGAGGAAGACCACATTATAGGTAGACTGATTCAATCCAGAAAGCCACAGCCCTGGGTTTACAAGAACTGAGCAGATCTGTTGATAACAGGGTGTCTTGAAGGTTTTTCATTTATAGGATCACCTGAGGTTGAAGCCAATTTGACATCAGTTAGTAACAAGGAAGACAGATGGTGTTGAGGCAATGTCCCAGACTGCAAAGAATCATATTTTTATTGTTTTTCTTGTTAGGCAGAGGCAAATAACTAGCATTAGTAAAAGAAGACTGTGGTGGCTGGTGTCCACTGGAACTTTTGCAATGAAGGTCAGAGCCACTTTCACCAGTTCCAATGGATTATTTTAGGCCAGGGAATGCCCTGGAGCCCAGCAGGATACAATAGTTAATTTCCAGTTCCTCTAGAACTTCAGAGGGTACAGCCCAGGTGTTGCTGCCATTTTGGCAACCATAAATAATGTTGTATAATTCCAGGAACATTTTTGGATATTTGGGGCAATTTTCTTTCTGGTTTGGGGTTGGAGCCTTCCCATGACAGTATATTTTCATGAAGTTTGAGGAAACATTAGAGCAGCTTGCTAGAGGAGATTTATTAGACATTGTTGATTTTGTTTATTTGTAATTGTTTTAACTTGTTTCTGGTTTAATCCTTTTTTAAAGGGGGGGAGTTGGGAATGGGATTGGATATTTTAATTGTGATGTTTTTAACTTCTCTTGTATTGCCCGTTCAGAGGGGCAGGCTGGAAATAAAAAAATATTATTATATTATTATTATTATTATCAGCCTGTAACTGAAAACTCCAGGATTCCACTGAATCCCACTCTACGGCAGTTAAAACTTACCTTCCAAATCTACTGATCTGACAGCAACAGTCCTAGTTAATCCTCTGTCTTGTCACCTTTTCAGCTCCGTTTAAAGTGTCCTATTTTTCCTCTCCTCATCCCACTTTTCCCCTTTGCCCTCAACTGCTTCAACTGCTGCAAACTGAATTCAATGTGCAAATGTATTTTGTACCCAATTAAGTCAGCATGGAGGATGAATAAAGAGAAGGAGTGGAATCCTACCTTCCAAAGAAGCTCAGGCAAAAGCAAACTGCTGCAGCCTCTCCTAGCTTGTGTCCTCTTTTTCAGTAATAACTGTTTTAAAAATATATCCCACTTTTCTCCCATAATGGCACCAAAAAGGCTTTTGCAACCTTGGCCACACTCTCATGTTGCTTGGCCACATATGTCCTGGTTTTCACCCATGAAGTGTTGGAAGAATATATATCCAGAGCTTGGGGGGAAAAATCACATTTTTGTATTGTAGCTTCTGGATTCTGGGGGTGGATGGTGAAGGTAGTAAAATAAGAATGCTCAGCAGCCAGTGGATTCTCTCTGAAACTCATTACCTAGAAAGGACAGCAGCTTGGGTGCATAGGACACAAATATGATACTATGATTCCACTCCAATTGTCATGGCTGCATCCCATGGAATCCTGTAGTTTATAGTTTGGTTAGAGAATAAATGGCTTTAACCTATGGCAGTTAAAGTGGAATCATAGTGCTATACTTATGGAGTGTGAAAGGGCCCAATCTCTCCATAATCTTTAATTTCAGGCAGATGGTTAGAATTATTTGCTGAGATGAGGGGAGGCTCAGATTGATGAGCTGATTAACTATTATGGGGGGAGCACTCCTTAGTTATTTTTAGTTCTGTAGTTGTAATGTTACTATAAGAGTAGCAACAGCTGCAACACCACATGAATAGAAATAGTCTTTCAAAAGAAACAATCATAAAGCCCCTGCCTAGAGATTAGGGTGAAATGAATTTGGGATGTGCTGTATATACATTTCATCAGGTTTTTGATGGTACAGAAAAAGCCAATCAGATCAAACTATATTAGGAAACTGAGAATCAATTTTCTAGCATATAGGAGTAGAAATCACAATGAGAATGTTCCTATGGAGATACAGACATTTTGACTGTACATCTTTTAAAGTACCTTTGAAACTAATAACATCTTTATTTTGAAAGAAGTTATAGATTTTATACATCAGTAACTATCTGGAAATGGTTATCTTTTTTCTTAGTATATGCCATGAATGGAGTAAGGAATGGTTATCTGTCATAACAAAAGCTTTTAGCCTCACTCCAGTCACTGATCTCAGCTAGAGTAACCCCATTAAGTCAAAGGCTGATAAGTCAACACTCAAGTAAACCCCATTAGTTCAACAGGTCTACTCAGGACTAGCAAATGGATGTAGACTTTTTTTTTTTAAAGTAGCTTTTTTCTTAGTGGGTGTAATGGATTTGTTCTGATGTGATTGTTTAAAAAATTAAGCTTTCCTCATTAATGAATATATTGGATGTGGTCTGATTTTACTGCATTTCATTAGTTTTAGATGCAGATTGGAAAAGCTACATTTTGGACTACAAAATGTAAGTTACTTTGAACACAATTAGTCCATCAAAAGAGCAACATCAGGTACAATTAGTAGGACTGGGATACAGTATGTGTGCAGAGTGACTTTCTTCTGGCCACATAAAATCATACCTTTTAAGACATGATGTGTGCATTCCTGTGGAGCTTCACTGAATAATTTGCCAGTTCTAGGACACAGCCCATCACTTGCAAGTATGGAACAGTGAGGCTTTGATCCAGGACATCCACGTCCTTCCAAACAGAAAGCCACTGATGCCAAATGGCTTGTTATCTGTTGCAACTATATCATATCATCCTAATCAGAGCTTGGGAAAGCTATTCCTTTGGATGATAACTCCCAGATTCCCACCATACTGATTGGGGAATTCTGGGACTTCCCAGTCCAAAGAGCAAATTTTCCTAGCTTTCATCTTGATTTCTTACTCAGCAGCATCCACTAGAAGGTGATATATAATATAATCTGTTTTAAAAGGACAAATGAATGGGCCGTAGAACATGTCAACCTTGAACTCTCACTGGAATTGAAGATGACCAAACTGGGGCTATTGTTTTTGGGGCACTTCCTGAGACAACATGACACACCGTAAAAGACAATAATGCCTGGTAAAGTGGATAGTAATAGAAAAAGAGAAAGATCACAGTACAGTTGGATGGATTTGGTTAAGGAAGCCAGCAATAGCCTTGAGTTTGCAAGAACTGAGCAAGGCCTGGAGGTCTTGGAGATCTTTCATTCATATGGTCACCACAAGTCAAAGTCAATTTGATATCAAATAACAACAACAGTATTCTTGCACTCATAGCCTCTAATCCCAAAAGCAATTTTCCTACAACTTGCTTGCTTTTCTAAGCAAGAAATAAGGACCAATTATTCTTTTGTAGTTCTCCCCCCTCCTTCTAGAAGTTTCCAGGGAAAGTACTGCCAAATGGACCATTAACTTCTTATTAATTTCACAACACATACACATACAAAAATTGACAATTTTCTTAAAATAGTGGTGCTGCAACTTTAAATTACAGAACCAGCTCACTGTTTAATGAGAGATTTAACACAGCAGGGTTTCTGTTAAATTAAGTTGTGCCTTCACATCACAGTGGGAAAACAGGTGTATATTGGTTTAGAATTATGGAAATGTTGACTAATTCCAAGGCTTGTAATCAAACAGCAAGGCATCCAAGCAATATTTCCTTCCAAGAGGCAACATTAATCATTCATGCCTTAGCAACATATTCTTCATGGCCACCAAAAAGAAAAAAGGAAAAAAAAAAGGCTGAAATTCAAAGGAACAGAGAGGGTGTCAATGTGTTTGTATCTCTGTTAAGAAGTATGTGGGGGTGGGTAAATTATATGCTAGCGCCATACATAAAAGCATACATGGATACCTACTTCATTTGAAATGTAAACGCAACAAAAAACACAGCTGAGAAAGGAAGAAAGCTAACAAAGCTGTTCTGGATTTTGACTTTTGATTGGGGATAGAAATCTTTGATTATTTCATACTCACACATGAAATCCAGAGTTTCCTTCCTCTAAATACTTTTATGCAATTTTTGCCCAGTATTGGCAGATCAAAAACTTTTCTGGCAAATCATTCTGTGCAGAAATCTAATTTTGCTTGGCATGATAATTGTAGTCTTTTGTGCAAAAACCCTACAGTTTTCACACAAGAGTCCTACATCTCTGCATATACAAAAGCAGTGGTTTTCACACAATTTCATGCCAATTGTATTTTTTTTTTGTGCAAAATGCAAACCATGTTTTTTTTAACTGATCGCCAATTTTGCATGAAAATATGTTTTTGCAAATAGTGTTTTTGTCTGTGAAAAAAATGCAAAATTCTCACTTCTGATTTATTCTTCCTCATGGGAATTCCTAAGTGTTGGGAAATCAATTTGTTAGCCAGCAAACAAATAATGACAAATATTCATACCACCCTTACATTTTTGATGAACACCAGGCCCTTCACTGAGAGAATGAAATCAGTGAAAAACAAGCTACTTGCCAGCACTTTCCAAGAACACAAATTCCAGAGGTTTAAGGAAGCATCTAACACTACAGACTTATGTGCTTGCAAAACAAAACCTAAACCAAAACCAAAAGCAAAACAGAGAAGAACATAAGACACCCCCCCCCCCCTAGATTGCTATGGGACATAGATGTCAAAATCACTCACAGGCCACCTGTATCCCTCATGGAAGTTGAACACTGGGACAAGTGCAAGTCTGTCTTTGCAGGAATGTTGGGAGAGAAGACGTAAGCATAGCTTTGTATACAAACAGAAAAGATGTTTGATGTTGCTAGCTCTCTCTTTTTACAATGGAAAGTTGGGACAGAGCCCATAAAACTAACTCACACTGAGACAACAAATCGGAAAAATAAATCAATGAGATTCGCCCTGAAGACTTCAGCAAAATAAAGTGAACAATGAATGCAAGTAGACATCTGGATGTGTGAGTCACATTTGATGGCAACACATTTAGGACTTAATCTGAATCACAGTTGCACAATTTAACATTTCATAAATTAAAAACAAAACAAAACGGGGATATCATACCCTCCAATGTTTCACAGATGAAAACTGGGACATGTGTGGCCAAGCAACATCACAAGGTTGTCGAGACGGCAGACATTATTCATGAGGAAAAAGACACAGGGTAGGAGAGACTGCATCAGCAGTTTGCTCTTCCCTGAACCTCCTGGGAAGAGGAAGATTCCACCACTCCGCCCACCAATAAGTTCAATGCAAGCTAGTTTTGCATTTTGAACTCAGTTTTCAACAACTGAAGTAAGGCTGAGGATCAAGGGGATAGGGGCAAAGAGAAACCAGAACATTTTAAAAGCAGCTGAAAAAGTAGGATGGCAGAGGACTGATTAAAACTATCCTTGCTAGATCAGTCCACTCACTCAAAACCATAAAGTTGCGAGTTCAATGACAGCAAAAGGGCTCAAGCTCGACTCAGGCTTGCATCCTTCCGAGGTCACTAAAATGAGTACCCAGATTGTTGGGGGCAAGTAGCTTCCAGTTGTAAACTACGTAGACACTGCTTAGGTTGTATGGAGTGTTATATAAATGAAGCTGTTTGTTTTAAATATAGGACATGCATATAAATACCTGATCATCATATCTATGATAGTATTGCCTAAAACATCTGTTCTTACAAGTACAAATTAATTCATTGACAAATGCTTTATGTTAGTTCAACATAAGTGTTCATCTAACCCAGTACTGTCTGGTCCGACTGTCAGTGGCTCTTCAAGATTGCAGGCACAGGTTCTCTCCATCACCTGCTTCCTGATCCTTTGAACAAAGATCCCAGTGATTGAACTCAAGATCGTCATTATGGAAAATATGTTCTCTACCAATAAACGATGGCCCATTTATCCCCGCTGCATTTTTTTCTCCACTGTACCCACATTAAATGTATTGTTGTTGTTGTTAACTGCCCTTGAGTCTACCTCATGGTGACCCTGTGGATGAGAGACCTCCAAGACCTCCTGTCCTCCACTGCTCTGCCTAGGTCTTGTAGGTTCAGACCTCATTGACCTCTCTAAGTCTAGCCATCTGCTGTATGAAATTCCTCTCCTTTTATTACCCTCAACCTTTCCTAGCATTATTCTCTTATCTAATGAGTTATGCCTCCTCATGAAGTGGCCAAAGTATGACAGCATCATTTGATCATTTTGGCTTCTAGGGGTATTTCAGGCTTGATCTCTTCAAGGACAAATTTGTTTGTCTGTCTGGATGTCCAAATATGCCCAGCACTCTTCTCCAGAGCCTCATCTCAAGTGATTTGATTTTCACTAATACACTAAATGCATACACTAATTGCATAGTGAAAAAACAAATCAGCTTCCTTTAAGATACCATGCTAGAGGCAAAGAATAATAATTATCTTGTTTTAATTATCTTCCAGCATCATTAACAGCTCAAAACATAATTCAGTACCTGCAGTTGTGCAAAAGTAACAACTGCAGACTACATGGTAGCTCTGCATGTTTACATACACTTAGAGGTATGTGGATTTGAATTAGGATTCTAGAGACATGGGAAAGAGACAAGAAATCAGAAGAATGGTACATTTCAATTTTGCAGTAAAAAAATGAATAAATTAGCATGATGCCCCACAAAATCAAAATGCTGTAGAACAAAAAGACAGAGAATGGAAAAAATAACTCAGAGAAGTGTCAGAAAACAGCACTGTCTCTGATAACAGGAAGAGTTCGAGGTATAGGTATACCTATGAGGTCCCCCGACTGTTTCCCCAAATAAGAGTTTTTTTCCCTGAAATATTTTTTCTTTACTCCTCATATTTCTAGCATTGTAGAGTGAGTCTTTGCAAATTATTCACACAATTTTTATTTACTGTGTTCGCATTCTTTTGGTCCCTCTGCCTGCTCCTTTTCTCCAGATGCCTGCACTTGTATTTCTAAATGCTCAACTGAGATTATAAATTACTACCTTGCAGAATTCATATTTGGTAGGGCAATGCACTCATTTTGCCCCACTCTAGCCACATCCCTGACTTTGCAAGACCTGAACAGGACTGTTGAAGATAGGCTGACTTGGAGATCTCGCATTCATCGGGTCGCTGTAAATCACAGTTAACAAAAGGTCCCATCCACCTGGTTCAAAGTCAGTCCTAGACAGTGTGACTGATAACATGCTGGCAGCAACAAGGACTCTTTCTCTTGTCCCAGCAAAGGACCCATGGCCGCTCCTAATTTGCCTTTTGATTCCTTTCTGCAGCAGCACTTACACTGCAGAATTAATGCAGTTTAACACTGCTTTAACTGTAATGGCGTAATGTTATGGAATTCCAGGATTTATAGTTTTATGAGGTATTTAGGCTTTGCTATAACACAACAAACTACAAATTCCAGGACTCCATAGGATGGTGCCCTGACAGTTAAAGCAGTGTCAAACTACATCAGTTCTGCAGTTTGGCAGCAGCCTGTGTTTGCTTTGAGATACCATTTAAAGAGGGCAAGAATGACACTACCTTCCTGTATTTCATAGGCTATTCTCCTTCTTCTGTAGCATATATTTCTGCTTATCTTACTAAATCTACAAATTATTTGTTATAAACAATTCATTATCTCTACATTGTAAATGTGCTTACCTAGCAGACCACATTTCTTTGCTCTTTTTGTCCATTAGAGGATTATTATCTGACCTCAGTTGGTGCTGGCTTTTCCAGGTACAAACCATGAAAACATTAATTTTATTTGCATTACTATATTTCTGTTCTTGAGCTTGAGACATTTTTCAAAAAATGTAATTCACTATTCATTATGCACAGAGAGACTTATTAATATTACTTATTATTTAAAAAGTAACATGTTCATAATTCAGATTGAGTGCAACTAAAGAAATGGACTGATCGCCCCAAAAACTCATACTAAAATAAATCAGTTTTCAAAGTGCTATTAGATGTCTTCTCCCCCTTTCCTTGTTACACATTTATAATGTGTCATAAATGAATTACTTCCTACTTCCCTTTTAATTCATTTAAATGTATTATTTTAAATATTAAGTCTTCCAAAAGTAACATTTTAAGAGTAACAGGTAAACATTACTCATTGCTTTTCAAATAATATTGATATTAGCAGTCATTACATCATTTCCCAAGAGGAAAGTCATTATGCCCTATTTATACCAAAAAGGCATGCATTGCAGATAATGTTGTTACTTGTAAAATATTACAAGTACAGCATTACGACCTTAGTTTCAAGTTCAGGTTTTTCCTCAAAGGAAATCAAGTTGTTATATATTAATGCATTTTAAGCTATCTGATGTGGTGATGGTAACCCCCTACCCCCAGGTGTGCGGGACTGGTACCATATCTGAATCTGAGTACAAATGTTTCTTTCTTTCCAGGAAAGTCTCCAGGGACTGGCAACAAGTGGTTGGTGGACCAGCACCGGTCCATGGAGTACACTTCGAAAGCACTGATATGCATGATCCCTCCCCACATCAATTTGGTTGAGGTAGCTGCACCTCAAATCTAGTGCATTTCTTAAATGATTAGGCATTTCAGCCCATATCTCCAGAGTCCTAAGCCATGTCCCCATGGTCCAAATACCACATCCTGTCTTCCACCCAGATGATGCCCAACCAATTCAGCACTGGACCTGCCCTTGGGGTTTTCTTGGCAATATTTGTCCAGAGGAGGTTTGTCATTGCCTTCCCTTGAGGCTGAGAGCATGTGACTTGGTCACCCAGTGGGTTTCATGGTCAAGCCAGAATGGCCAAGCTAGAAAAAGGTCCAGGACTGTTAAGAAATATGACCATGCAGCAAAATCTGAAGTCCCATTTGAACCACTCTGAAAAATAGCTGAAAGGGAAGTTTCTTCTGTATCAGGGTGACCAGATGTCCTTCTTTTCCAGGGCATGTCCTACATTTCAACCTTCTGTCCAGGAGGAATTTCAAAATGTCCTCTATTTTGATCATGACTAAGAAGCATGAATTTACATTTACATTATTGTTTTTAGCTTTTAAGCTGTAATGCCCTACATTTTTCTGTCTCTTGTCCTCCTTTGCAGTTAGGATATATGGTCACCCTGTTCTGTAAGTCTTGAGAAATTTTGGCCAGCAGTTCTTCAGAGAAAACTTTAGTTAGTAGGTCTTTAGAGTGGATCAAAAGCAAAGTGAAAGAATTTGTCACACTAATACAGCTATGCTTCCACCTGCTTCCTCAAAAGATAACCAAAATATATTCAAGTATACAATGGAAGGGGAAGTATGCCCTTTGTCACAGTTGCCAATCAGATCTGGATACCTCATGATATCCTTAAAGGCAAAATAAAAATAAAAGTGGCTTCCTTTGTCTTCAGTGAGAGTTCATTACCTAGCAATGAGATGGGATATATGATGCCATCACTTGGCCCAAAAGAAGGAAGGCTTTGAAAAGCAAAAGAGAAATGCCACTGAAGTAAATCATGGAATTGTAGAATTATAGATTCTATGATTAACTTCAGTGGCATTTCTCTTAAGAAGTGGTAGGAGCAACAAAATGGTTTCCAACTGGTAGGAAAGAATGCAATATTCTAGGGTGGTGGTAGTGGCGGTGGTGAGTAGGCAGCATTATTCCTAAATCTCCTTCCATACCAAAAATGTTTCGCAGGAAATATCTTATTCAACCCCAGGGCAGTCTCACCAGAAATCAAGGAGATTAATACATGTGACTTTAAAACCATGATTGGACTTGGGGAAAAACATGGATGGTTGAATATATTGATGCAGAATACAAACCCCCGCTCCTATTCACGTATGCAGCCACAAAATGCTAAGTGTAGTTTTCAGTCATCCCAGCAAGACCACATCTGGGCTGTCTATTGGCAGGGTTAGCCTACATTGATCCGTAAGGTCCTTAACCTTTTTTGAAAGAACGCAAAGTGCTTGTAAGTACCACCTTCTCAAAAGTGAACTATTTCTTTGCATTCTCTTTCCCTCTCCCCACCCCAACACCCACATTCCTCCAAAAATTATTACAGTGAAAGAAAGTAAATGTACTCACCCCAGGTAAAGTTTTAATATTGTGCAGTGCATTCTGTGCCTCAAGTGCAGCTTTTCTTGTATAAAATGTTACGAAACAACAACCTACAGAGAGAAATTGAAAAGCTTTCAGAAATTACTGAGAACGGTTTGCTCAGCTACAAAAGAAAAGAAAGAATGGTTGGGGGGTGTTAGGAGGGGGACAAGATGATTGAACAACATTATTGTAAGAGGGCTAAAAATGTGAATTATAATGAGCAGCAGGGAAAAGAGTCATGCTTTTATTGTTTAAAAGGGAGGTGGTGGAAAAGAGAGAGATTAACATCCCCCCCTCCATACACTGTATCCAGGTAGCACACCTACAGTTCAGGCAAGTTGTTACTGCTCGGAAATTAAGTTAACCAAAAGTTCAATTGGCACCACAGCGTAAACAATGAGGTATCCCTATTTCACAGGGAGCTTTCTTGCAAAGTTAGCTGTGGTTTGATGGAGCTGAAAACTACCAAAATAAGCCACTTAAGAAAAAGAAATCTGGCTTATGGCTCAGGAGCTAGGAAGGCATATCCAAGGCGCTACACAAGATGTAAATATCGGGACAGCAAGTTCAGATTCTAGGCTAATATTTTGCCTCTAAGAGAGACAACCTGGGGAAGTCACAGGGCATATGAGAGCAATTTCAAGGGCACGGAGAGGGACACAATGGCCCCCTTTCAGGACACTGGAAAGCTGCAACCCTCCATTTTCATACTACAGTTGTCCCTCCCTGTTCATGGACTTGGGATCTGCAGTCTTGATTACTTGTGGATGGCAAGCGGGAAGGGAACAAAATTGCATGCATGTTTCAGGCAGGAACACACGGCCATTGAAATCAATGATACTCCAATATCGGTGATTTTTTTTTATTCATGAGGGGGAGTCCGGAATGGATCCCCCACAAATTGGAAGGGACAACTCTACTTCCAAACTGTTAATGATCAATACATCTCAAAGTTTTGACAGTGGACATGACACGACAACAGTCCCCCATTTTCAGGCTTTTCAACACACGTAGGTCTATATGGGCCATTTCTCCAAAAAGTGGAAACAACTGGATAGTCCTGCTTTGGACTGTTCTGTTATTTATTAATTTTTTTGCAGGGTGGGGGGGGGGCTGTGGGGTTCTAAGACAAGCCAGGGGAGGATAGAAGTTGGGCAAAATGGTCATTTTTTCCCTCCCCCAAAGGTCTTGCAAGGAGTAGGGGGCTATAGGTCATTTTAGGGAGCATAAAGCAAATAAGAATCTTGGGAGGGCTGGTGTGGGCATCCTAGGGGTCAGCAAAGATGACCCTGTGAGCTATGTCTGATCAGTTGATTGTAATAAATCTATCTAGACCCTGAGAACTGCCTGTAGGCTGTGCTTTGCTCACCCTTTCCCAGGACGTTCCCAGGGTGCCAGATCATTTTGAAAAAGGAGGTGCCTTCATTTTCAAAACGATTTCCTGCGCAATCCAGATTTGTCTGGTAGTGAGTTCTCATTACTGAAAATCCAGATTGTTGAGGTGCAATGAAAAAGATGCAGTAGGTGACCATGACAGGATTGCCTTAGAGACACCATAAGTCAGAAATTACTTGTAGGCACAAAACAACAATAGCAGCAACAGAACGCCAATGTGCTGTAGTGTTGGGATGACAGTGCATGTGCCCATCCTGGCATGTATGCCATAGGTTTACCTATGTTAAAGGATTGTTTATATTTTGGAAGATCTGTCTGTCTGTCTTACAGTTGGTACTATACATTTGCAGCTTTGAATTTTGCAAAATTGATAATTCACATATTTGATTAATATGTTCTCTCTACGAATCTCTAAGTCCTTCAGCATGACTTTGGTAGACATTGAACATACAGGCACAGTGGAAGACCTAGATATTCCTACAGAAAACACTTCTTTAGGCATTTGTAGGCCCTCTAGTCTAATTTTATGGTCAACCTCTGCTGGATTTTAGCCATAGAGTTGTGCTGGAGGACTTACTACTTTATCACACTCACACATTTTTTCACCTGCTTTGGGCACTGGGAGGGGACACTCAGGGACACGTGCAACCAAGGGAAAATGGATTTTATTGAACACAGAAATGTCCTCAAAATGGCCCCATTCCAGCACCCAGCGCCAGCGTCCTTTGGCTCTGATGGAAAAGTTCTGGCAGAGCAAAATGGTGCATCTCAGCACTGAATGGGAATGGCCTGGTGCTGGACACCAGAATGGGGCCATTTTGAGGACATTTCCTTGTGCAATAAAAAAAAAAAAATTGTCAGTCACCTGCAGCCCCGAGCAGCCCCTTCCAGTGCCCAATAGAGGTGAAAAAATGTGTGCAATAAAGTTCCTAGAGAGGTATTCTCTCAGGTAAAGAAAAAAAATCATTTCCGTTTTTTTTTCCCCACTTTCATGGAGAGTTAGATCTAATCTGCAGATTTGTAATTTTGTGAGATATTTAGTCCTCTCTGGGGACACAACAAATCACAAATCCCAGAACTCCATAGCAATGAGCCATGGCAGTTAAAGTGGTATCAAACTGCATTATTTCTGCAGTGCAGATTAGATTAAGTTGATAAATGACCTGAATGCTACACCCCTGGAAAATACGAAAAGCATGCTATCAGGTAATTCAAGGTATTTTATTTGGTTACAATGTTCCTCCTTCATTCTTTGAAGACCTTGTGCCCTGGACCCAGGAACAAAGGCATCCCAGCCTAAACTTTGGATCTGGGCTTCACCCTCTCCCAGAGCTTCAGTGAAGCTCTGATCCACTGAAAAGTTGGATGCGTGTCTGTGAAAACCATTTTTGAGCCCCACATTTGAGCTTCTGAGGAATGCAATCTTCTCAGAACCAACTTGGTGTTCTGTAGATGCTTTTGGCTACAAATTCCAATATTCCTGACTCTTGATGGACAGGAGAAGAGTCAAAAATCCCTCCTCTCCCATCCAGATTGCAATTTTTCCACTGCCTCAGTCTCCTTTGCCTCCACTTTAATATGAGGACAAAACACTGTATTGGGAACCAGTGTTGGAAAAAGTGCAATTTTGCCTTTATTTGACAGGTAACATTGCTTTGCCACAGCCCACCTGCTGCCCTTTATTCCTAATTACTTAGGCATGAGGGTTTGGTCCATAATTATCCACAAAAGCTTTTCAGTAACAATAGCTGCTCCCCTCTCTTGCTAATGCAAATACCTACAGCCATGTTTTTGTTGCCGTAATACACGCAGAATCATCATTCACATTACAAATGAGCAATATGCCACTTTTTCCATGTACTTTACTGAATATCTGTCAGGAGAAAGGCCTGTGCAAACAGGTTCACCCTTAAATTTTCACAGTTGACAAGAGAGACCATTTGGCAATTATTTCAGCCCTTTAAGAATCATTATCAGCATCTGTAAAGGATCATTAAATCAGCCAAAGGCTGCATTGTCTTTGGCTTTTTAAAAACAAAACTTCTTCAGCACTCTCACACTCTTTCTGATATTATTCTTTGCAATTTCAAGTTAAGGGGGAATTTCTATAGGTGGGTAAATGTGAGGTCACTCACCTATCCTAGAATGGGTGAATCAATTCTGGGTTTTAGCCTAGACTTTGGGGGGGGGGGAGGACTGAGTATCTTGGGTAGATCCCAAGTTCAGACTGAAACCCAGAGAGGATTCACCACTCTACTGACATGAAGCCACTTAGGGGGCTTCCCAGTGACAAGTCTCCTGAGAGGAGTTGTTATTGGTTCTGAAGTTCAGAAATAGATAGATATTCTATTCACACATGCACACACACATATATACTGATCTCATGTACACAAACCTTTTAAATTAATGGCGCTTATGGCACTGGGAGACTTTTCATGCTTGTTTTTGATGGACCATAGGGAGCTTTTTCTTGACTTAAGATTTGTTGAGCTCAGTGGAATTGGTAATCCTTGGTTCAAAGCCAGTTTCTTCCAAAAGAAGCCATCGCTGGACTTTAAAGCCCTACATCGCTGGGGTCCATCCTATCTGAGGGACCACCTCTTCCCATAGGAACCTCCCTGCACACTTTGGTCCTCTGGGAGGAATCTGCTACAGCCCATGAAGACCAGGCTGGTGCAGACCTACCAGAGGGCCTTCTCAGCTGTTGCCCCTAAGCTGTGGAATGACCTGCCGGACGAGATGCGTCTTATTCCATCCATTGAAAGCTTTAAAAAAGCCCTAAAGACGCATCTCTTCCAGCAGGCCTTCCCAGAAGAAATGTAACACCTCCCGGCCCTGAAATGCATTTTTTGAGCTTTTCCATCTCTCTTTCCAGCATTACTTCACCCTTATACAGCTAAGGTTTCCAGATTGAAACTTCTGTCGCTGTTTTTATTTTATTTGTATATGCTCATTTATTGATTTTCATGTTGTTGTGATTTAATCCTGGTTTAAGGGGGGGAGTTGGGTAATGGGATGGTATATTTTATTTGTATTGTTCTTTAACCTTGTTGTAACCCGCCCCGATTGCTCATTCAGAGGGGCGGGCTAGAAATAAATAAATAAAGTAAGAACAACAAGCAAAATGCTTAGTTTGGGGAGAGCGGAAAATGACGTCTCCCCAGTCAATTTCATGTCCCACCTGCTTGTTTTGGCATTGCAGTGCCTTTAAACAAAGGTGAACTGTTCAAAGTAAATCAGCTGCAGAGATTTACTTATCTTCCTAGAAGGGGTAGTTATCCAAGTCACAGCTCCCCCTCATCCCTCTCTCATGATGTAATAACCACAATTTTCCTTCCTTATACCAGAACACACCTCTTTTACTTTATTTCTTCCCTCCCCCCCTTTTACATTGGCAAGTTTTTTCTCCCTTTGAAAAGAGATGTGGCCATCTGCTTTTGCGCTTCCTTCCTGGTTCATCTAAAGGGCAGTGAAGATCCCTTTGGACTAGAGAAAATGTTTGGCACAGTGACTGCTTGTTGTAGGATTAACAGGAGTAACGTGGCATACTCACTGCTTTAAAACACACTGCTAACCTATACTGTTAGTACTATATCCCTTTTTTCTTTTGGTATCTCCTTTCAGAGAAACAAGTAATACCATTCAAAAAGACTGACTCAAATGGTACCATTCTAGGTCTAAGACACACACCCAGTCCTTCACCTAAAGCCACGGTCTTTTATAAAAAGCAATGCAAAAGCTAAGTAATCCTTCAATGTGCATTAATTAGATTGCATCTGCACTGCATAAGTAATGCAGCTTGATACCTCTTTAACTGCCATGGCTCTGTGCTATGGTATTCTGGGATTTGTATTTTTGTGAAATATTTAGCTGCCTCTGTCAGAGAGCTCTGGTTCCACAACAAACTATGAATCCTAAGTAATGGTACTAATTTCTGTTGTTGCTAACTACCTTTGAGTCAATCTCAACCCATGGCGATCCTGTAGATGAGATATCTCCAATACTCCCTGTCCTCTATTGCCCTGTTCAGCTCCTACAAATTCATGCCATTGACTTCTTTTATAGAATCCATCCATCTAGCACAGTAGTTCACAATCTTCCTAATGCCACAGCCCTTTAATACTGTTCATCATGTTGTGGTGGCCCCCAAGCATAAAATTATTTTTCTCTCAGTTCTTAAGATCATTGGAAATATGTCTTTTCCAATGGTCTTAGATGACCTCTGTGAAAGGATTGCTCAATCCCCCAAAGGGTTGCAACCCACAAATTGAGAACTGCTGATCTGTGGCCTTCTTCTCTTTCTACTTCCCTTCCACATTCCTAGCATTATTGCTTTTTCGAATGAGTCGTGTCTTCTCACAATGTGGCCATAGTATGACATCTTGGCTTCCCAAGAATTTTCTGGTTTGATCTGTTCTGCCATGTAAGCCCACTGGGTGATCTTGGGCAAGTCACATTCTCTCACTTTTAGAGGATGGCAATGGCAAACCCCCTCTGAAGAAACTTGCCAAGAAAACTCAATGACAGGATCTCCTTAGAGTTGCCATAAGTCAGAAATTACTTGAATACACACAACAAACAGCAACGACACATTTGTTTGTCATTTTGGCTGTCCATGGTATCCTCAGCCCTCTTCTCCAGCATTACATCCAAAATGAATTGATCTTTGCTATATTATATTGGTAGTAATATGGATACTCAAATATATATCTCATCTATATATAGGATAGGGATGGACACACATTTACTTGGGAATCAGTCCCATTGAACTCATAGGGCTTTACATTTGAGCAGGTTGTACATTGCCTGTCTACTTCTGTTCTGTGCCACTTTTACTTGTGTGCGACAATGCTATTTTGTTTCTATATTAATCTGCAATTTTAAACATCTGCACAGAAATGCTTACTTAAACATGTATTTTGAATCTTAATTTTTCTTCCAAATGCACATTTTAAAGTCTGTTTTGGTACACTGTGTCATCATACCCTCCAGTTGTCTCAATTTGACAGGCATAGTCCCAATTAATCCTCTCCAATTTCATTTTTTCAGCTGCTTTTAAAATGTCCCAGTTTTTCTCTAGTCTTCCCACTTTCACCCTTCAAGTGCTGCAAATTGAGATCAAAGTGCAAAAGTAATTTGCTCTCAATTAACTCAGCAGGGAGGGCTGGATCTTGCCCTTCCCAGTAGGATTGGACAAAAGTAAACTGTTGCAGAGCTCTCCTAGCTGGTGTGTTCTTTCTCATTAAAAACCTTTGTTTGTTGCTTGGTCACATATGTCCCAGTCTTCAATTTTGAAATGTTGGAAGATATGAGACAGGCATCACATCTTAACACTCTGGATATGTAAGTTTAGGTAGGCAATTAGGTTCATAAAATCATGGAATCTGGGGCAGGTTCTGGTGTCGTAGTCTGGAGTGGCTTTACTTCTATCACAATCATGTGATGTACACATATGATGTATGAAAACAGATCACATCAAATATGCAAACCTCTATTGGAAAAGGGTGGCATCTGGGGCAATGGATGCTGCTGTTGCGCAATAAGGATAGAACTGATTAAGGCAGCTGCTATGGTAGATTTAGAGGATTTATAGTGATTTATAGGAAGGAGTTGAATGTCTATCAAGAATGTGGTTTCCAGAGATATAAATAATCTCAGGCATGATCTCCCTGCCCATCCCAAAATCTCCCAAGTGCAAGATTCTTACATATCTTGGAAAGTTTCCCCATTATTCTAATTCTACAGTTCTCAAATGTATGAGTCAAGAGTCTCTGGAGTGATCTGGGCAATGGTTAATAAGAGCTCTGTGAGCGATCGTTTAACATACAATTTTTATTAGTCTTGATTTGCTGAGAAAACAGAAATGGGAACCGAGCCATACTCCCTTGCAGCAATTGATTGCATTGGTCTCTAGCTGACCAATATCTTATAGTTTTTCATGCACAGGCTTTCTGCTTCCTTGAACCCTGACCTCAGAAAGGACTGAGCAGCAGTCTAGAAACCCAGGAAAGGAAGATCAGGCAGACTCACTTCTTCATCCCTTGATGTTTGCAATATCAGAGCAAGGTTTGGATCTCTTTGACTGAAGCCCTGGTTTGACTCCTCCTTGGCTGGCAGTTCCTAAGCCCTAGCACCTGTTGTATGCAGGTGAACTCATGCATGTCTCATCATTCATGAATCTAAGTGAATAATCTGAATAGCTCATGGTAGATATAAACTTACAGACTATGGTTGGCATCTTGTTGGCAGTGGGGTCACTAGAGTTGGCATCACCCAGTGCAGTAACTCATAGTGTCATCTCCCTCCCCATTCAACTCCTCCCATACCATACTGTACAGAATCCTTAGTAATGTTTTGTACTTTGTTACTCAGAAATTGTAATTCCTATATACCACTTAATGTTGTAGCAATTGTTGTTGTGTGCCTTCAAGTTGTTTCTGACTTATGATACCCTACAGTGAACTTAACACTGTGTTTTCTTGGCAAGATTTATTCAGAGAAGATTTGTCAAAGCCTTCTCTTAAGGCTGGGTTTCATGGCAGAGCTTGGAATTGAACCCTGGTCTCCAGAGTTGGTCCAACACTCAAACCATTAGGCCATATTGGCTCATGGCTGTAGCATAAACCAACATAAATAGTTATAGCACAAACAATATCATGCATGCAGCCTAAATGTATTTACATGTATATAGTTTCATGTGGTTAAAGTGAACATTTGGTAAGATGTGGTATTTTTAAAGAAAAAATTTAAAAGAATAAACTGTTTCAACTGTATCAGGGAGACAATCTATCAGACTGTCTGGACCCAAGCTCCTGAAAACAACAAAATAGAGATGAACATGAGTCAGATTCCTTTGAAAATTTGCTGGCCAGCCAACAGCAATAGTTCTCTCCATGGTACAGCCTTATGTAGCAGGAACAATATTTCTGACAGTGTTTCCAAGACTTAACTTTTATAGCCTTGAGAAAAGCCTTTACTGTCCTCCATTTTCAGACAATGCCTTCAGCTCATTTAGAGGGAAGGTATAAAAGGATCCCTTACACATCTCTATCTGGCTTTTCTTCGCTAACGAAGATTCAGGAAGGACTCATCCCACACTTACTACAAGTGCATCGATGACTAAAAAGGCTGATCTGAGATAAACAAGTCTGGTTACAGAAAGCACAGCAGAAAGTCTCCTTGGGTGATGTTTCCAAGTTGTGGTTCTTTCTACGTTGTCATTTCTCTTCGAGACTCATTCGGCGTGAGTTCTCGAAAGAGGCTGCAGCATTGTGGATAGTGCATCTCCATGCCTCCTGATGTGAGGCCAGGGCAGACCATTGTTGGTCATTAATTTGGTCGAGTTTGAGATGTTGTTTCAGGAAGTCCTTGTATCTCTTCTTTGGGGCGCCCCTCTTATGCTGACCCATGGCGAGTTCACCGTAGAGTACTATTCTGGGGAGGCGGTGGTCCTCCATCCTAGAAACGTGCCCTGCCCAGCGCAGCTGCGTTTTCAATAGCATGGCCTCAATGCTGGTGGTTTCTGCTTGCTCCAGGACAGCAACATTCATCACATAGTCACTCCAGTGTATGTTTAGGATTGTGCGTAGACAGTGCTGATGAAAGCGTTCAAGGAGTCGTAGATGTTGGCGATAGGTGACCCATGATTCAGACCCATAGAGGAGAATGGACAGTACAATGACTCTGTACACACTGATTTTTGTGATTCGCTTCAGGTGTTTGATACTCCAGACTCTTTTGTGAAGCCTTCCGAATGCACTATATGCCTTTGCTAATCTGTGATCGATCTCTTTATCAATCTTGGCATCTGAGGAGATGATACTTCCCAGGTAGATGAACTGCTGAACAGACTTAAGTACAGATTTGCCGATGGTGACGCGGGGGTGATAGTGCTCTTCCTTTGGTGCAGGCTGGTAGAGAACTTCCATTTTCTTCAGGCTGACTTCCAGCTCAAACAGCTCTGCAGCTGTTGCAAAGGAGGATGTTAGGCGCTGCAGAGCTGCTTCTGTACGGGCAATAAGGGCAGCATCGTCAGCGAAAAGCAGCTCACGTACTAGATAGTTTAGAGTCTTTGTGTGAGCCTTCAGACGGCTTAAGTTAAACAAGCTACCATCAGTACGGTAACGTATAGAGATGCCGTCTTCTTCTTCGAGATCTGCTGTAGCCATTTGGAGCATCATGCTGAAGAAGATTGTAAACAGAATTGGAGCGAGAACACAACCTTGTTTCACACCATTAGTTATTAGAAAGGGCTCTGAGAGAGCATCGCCATATCTGACTTGTCCTTGCTGGCCCTCATGCAGCAAGATAATCATTTTGAGGAATTTGGGGGGACATCCTAGTCTTTCCAGGATCTGCCACAGACCATTTCTACTCACATTGTCAAAGGCTTTGGTAAGGTCGACAAATGTTATACAGAGTCCTTTGTTTTGCTCTCTACAATTTTCTTGCAGTTGTCTAAGACCAAATACCATACCTGTAGTATCTATAAACACATAGGGTTTATGCATTTGTGGTTCTGGGGAGGTGGAAGATCTAGTGCATTATCTTTTACACTGCTCACTTTATAGTGACCCCAGGAACCATTTTCTGGGAGATTTTTTGAAAATGAGGGCAGGTTGGACGCTTCCTGATATTTGCAATCTGTATTTTGCAATCTGTTGGCAGACCATTCCAAATCAATTACACTTAAGGTGGCCACCTTCACCATTTTAATTGTTTTAACTTTTGTATTTTCCTTGTATTATGTCACTTTTCTTGCAATATGCTGATAGTATGTTGTATTTTTACAATTTTCCTGCAGTGTTTTTGTATCATTTTGTAATGGACATTGTGTCAACGACAAATAAACTTGATGATGATGATGATGATGATGATGGTGATGGTGATGATGATGATGAACATATTTGTGTTCTTTGGCATTGCAGGAAAGAACAAATAATTCCTGAAGTTTTATTTCCACTGGATGAGAAGATGAAAATTACTGCATTATTCCTGATCACTGATAGTGCTTCCAGAAGTATTTATCTGCAGAGAAATACATCCCCCCCCCCCCACTACAAGCACATTTTCTGTGCAGGACATATGCTTTCTCTGTAAAATTACCCATGGCTTTTCTTTGCAGAAAATACTTTCTGTGCATAAGTGCAATTTCTGTTTTGAAATACATTTACCGTGGAGAAATCTACGTTGTCTTTCTGTGCAGAAATATGATTTCTATGCAGAAATATAGGGGTTTTTTTCTACACAGAAAAAAGCACATATAAATTTCTGTACAGAAGAATATGTACGAAATGCAAAATGAAATAAACTAAAAGTCTTCCAGTAACCTTATGGCTGCTTGTATGTTTCTTGATGTGCTTTCTTGAATGTCAGAAAATTCCTATCTCAGCCAAAAAAATAAAAAAATAAAAATAAAAATAAAAATAAATAAATCAACAAGAAATGAATCTTCTTTTCACCCTCATAGCAGAGTGATATGCATTTATGAACAAAGTCTGAGAGTTATTGTTGGGTTTTGATGGAGAAAAAATTTACTGGTAGTCGAACAAGCTTCTGGGAAGTTAAAAAAAAATCACCAGCTGCAACATTTGCTGCCTAATCTTTTAACATCTGTCATTTTCAGTTATTTTTCATCTACTCTGTCCACTGAGGCCACAAGAAGAGTTTGGGGCTCTCGGAAGTTGCAAATCTACACCTGCTTTTGGCACTGAAACCCTGGCAACGTTGGATAGAAATAACTAGATCTTATCGCTTTGGATCTTCAAAGGCTACAAACCATTTTTTTTTTAAAAAGTGTATGGAATCTGTGTTTAGCTTCCAGCCTAATAAAACATTAGGAGGGGAAAAAATCTCATATAAAAAAAATCTATGAAAAAAAAAGTAGACTTTAATGATTATCTGATGATGGAGCTCTTGCTATTCCTTTAGCAACAGCCCCCCCCCCCCCCGAATCCTAGCCGACAAATTCAATTCAAGTTACATTCACATTCAGGATGTCAACAGAGTCATCATGTTGTGAATTGAAAATTCTTTTAAAGGCTGCCTTTGAATTCTGAGGGACTGACAGATCAAGGAACACAAGGCCCTGGAAGGGTAAATGAGTGAAGTTCTGTATGTGCGTTCATTCCCCCCCCCATCCACACAGATCACTTTCTTTCCATGAATGAAGCTCTCTTTCCTATCCTCATTTGCAAACAGAACAGGTGCCAGTTTTGCATAGGCCTGGAATCTCAACTGCGTGTGTGTTGAGGGTGGGGAGCATGGGCTGCTTGCCAAAGCAGTCGAATTCAAATGAGTTTAAAGTCAAAACTGGGCTTGGCTCCAGGTATTAGGCACCTTTCCATACCTCCTGTGCCATTATGACTTTATGGGGCTGGTATTTATAGTGGAAATCGCATGCCACACAGCTGTTGAAATATGAAGACATTGGTGGAGCACGCACCATTTGGAAGAGCCGCATTGCGAACCTTGGAAAACAACTTCCCAGAAAGTGGGAAGTTCTTTTTGCAAATGCCAGATGCAAACCAAGGCATGTGGGTAGGTTATACTGCTGCCCTCCCTTAAGAACTTTGCTTTCAATTTCTACAAAAGCAATTAAGCTTCCCCCCCTTCCCCCCATCTCTCTTGCAAATAAACCACCAAAGAGTACTATTTGGGACATTTAATTTAGGAATGCACTTGGGGAACTGGCATTCTGGGGCAAAGCTTGTAAAGGGAGGTTGAATTTCAGTTACTGGAAATGTACAGATGATGTTTAATTTCTACAAAACTAAAGATGCGGGGATTCATGTTTGGTGGAAATCAACACTTGGTATCTTGAACAGAATGTGGAAAAGTAACACTTTTGGACTACAACTCCCAGAATACCCCAGCCAGTGTGTGTGTATGTATGTAGGTAGGTAGGTAATTTTTCTCAGCTCTGAACTAGCAAATCTTTCTAGTCATTTCTGCTATGCAGAAACTCAGTTTGGCTGCTGCCACACTGAAGAATTAATGCACTTTGACACCACGTTAACCGACACAGCTCCATCCTATGGGATTCAGGGATCTGTAGTTTGTTCTGGCACCAGAGCCCTTTGACAGACAAGGCTAAACAGCTTATAAAACTACAAATACTAGTATTCCATCACACTGAGCCATAGCAGTTAAAGTGGTGTCAGACTGCATTAATTCTGTAGTGTAGATGCAGCCTTTGTCAGTGTAGTGATGAAGAAAACATTCCCTGAACCCACACAGACACTTAGATTTTTATTTCACATTGATGAATTTACTACCATTTTTCCTTCATTCAGGAGATTACTGGTTACCAGTTTAGAGTTAGAGACTGGTCAGGAGACAATCTCTGCCTAGCTGGATATTTCTTGATCATATTGAAGGACATCGCTATCAGCAACTAAGAGCAAATGCAGCATACATCTCAGCTCTGGGGAGAGGGAAAATGGTATCATGAAAAATAAATAATAGTAGTTTGCACTTTTGCAGTGATATATTCAATCTTTTACTCCAAATCACAAGTCAATTCTCAAGTCTCTACCTTCAGGTCTCAAGCCAAGTCTTAGTTCCTTGCAAGATACTTTGAAGTCAAGACTCAAGTTGCGTCTCAATTTTGGAAGCCAACATCAACAGGAAAAAAGAGGCTGTGTGTGTGTGTGTGTGTGTGAGGGGGGAGTATCAATAACTAGAAAATCAAGAAGACATGCACTAAGGCGAAAAAAAATTATCATAGGCAATTTATCAAGATTGCATTTTAGAAAAAATTGGTCTACTCAGTAGACTTTCTCCACTCCACATTGGAGGAGCCTTCTAAAACATTTCCTAGGAGCAGAAGGCAAGACTCAGCCTCATTGCATGGAGTGTGTTTTTTGGAGGGGAAGAGCAAATGTGTTAGGCCAGTGAGTCTCAAACTTTAATTCTCCAAATATTTTGGACTATATCTCCTAGAAGCCTTAGCCAGCTTGGCCAGCAGTAAGGAATTCAGGAAGCTGAAGTCCAAAACATCTAGAGGACCAAACTTTGGGAACCCCTGCATGAGGCAGTGGGTTTGAGGCAGGGATCTACAGGAAGCAGGCGCTTCCTGTACAGCAAATCTAAAATACATTTGTGTTCAAAGAAGGAAAACCGTTTTCCATTCTGTAATGTTTCTGGATGAAGTTAGGTCAGCAAGTCAGTTGCAAAAAATATACAAGTCATAAGTCGAGTTGAGTTGAGTCAGTGCATCATTTATTGTTAGGTCTAGTCCAAGTTGAGCTGCTGAAGAAACTTGAGTCCCACTTGAGTTCGAATCAATCTAGTCAAGTCTACATCACTGCATTTTTTGGCAGATAGAGTAAGACTGGGAAGGACAAATTGACTCAGTGGCATACCTAGTGTACATGACACTTGGAGCAGATGATTTTTAACAGTCTTGGGAGAGGGAGGGGGTAAGAGAACTCATATGTCAGTTAATGTCTCCTCCGGACTGTAACATGGCTTGGCACTGCCTGAACATTGCCAACACCTTGATAAAGGGGACACTATAGATAGTTTGCTATCTATAGAAGGAAAAGAGAGCTAGATGAGATTCTCCCTTAAAAAAGTAATACCCCACCACCTCCTCCCTGTCTTTCCTGTACTGCAGTGTTCCCTGTTTGAACTTTTTCATCCAATGGAGAAATAATTGGTACAAACTTGGATGGTATGATGCCGCTAATTGGGCTGGGGCCTGGTAGAGGCCAAATCTCCCCAGGTCTCCAGCACCCCTTGCCTATGAATATGAATTACTGTGCAGTTAAATAAACCCCAGGAAAGAAGCAACTTGCTTTATCCTGTTAGCTAAACCATCTCCACACCTTCCAGTATTTCACAGTTAAAACCAGGATACATGTCACCAAGCAACATCAGAGTGTGGTCAAGATGGCAAACGTTATTCATGAAGAAGAACACACAAACTATGGGAGGAATCAGTACCCCCCCCCAAGCTTCCTGGGATGGGCAGGATTACTCCTCCTTTTCTACTTTTCCCCTTGCTCAGTTAACATTTGCACTTTGAACTCAGTTTGCAGCAACTGAAGTATGCTGAGGACAAAGTGGGGAAGTGGGAGGAGGAGGAAAAAAAAACAGCTTTTAGTTCTAAATTAACAACTTTAAGTGGTTTTTTTTTTTTTGGTTTGTTTAACACATGTTAATTTTTTGCACTGTAGATTGTTTTAGCTGTTTTGTTTTAATGTACAATGTAAGATACAGGTCTTTTGAAGAGAGTCAATGAGCAACACAAAGTGGATAGCTATGCCTGTCCGAAATATTCCAACCACCCCTATTGCATCAGTCCCAAATTCTCTGATGTGTTGGTTCTACCATTCTGAATCAAAAGAGGTCATGGCCAGGCTGTCTTTTAAGTTGGAAAGCCATTTGGCAGCCAATCAGGTAAATCTTGTTTTACGAGGGGGTATCATATAGTAATAATTAATACCCAGAAGTTATTATGGCATATTGATGAAATTTTGTCAGTGTCATCACTGATCTCTTAAGTGCAAGTTGCTGAGAAAATCAGCTCATTGCATCCTTCCTTTTAGTGACTGGCTCTGCCAGAAGTGACTAAAGTGTAAAATCCTCATAAGGTGCAATAAGCAGGCTTCTAAAATTATCAGGTATTCGGAGGGTCAAGATACACTGGGAAAAATGTATAAATCTAGATAGTGACTATATAGAGATAAGTTAACAACTAAAAATCAAAACAAACTTTCTGTCATTTTTTTTAAAAAAGGTGATCATTAAAACTTTTGGATACCCCCTCATATATTTAAAATTTTAACTTTTTACTGTTTTAATGTGATTTTAATGGGTCCCGTTTTGGGAGAAAGGCAGGATAAAGTAAAATAAAAATATAAAGTAAGAAGGCCCCACCTGGCTCCTTGAGCAAACTGTTCCCTATGTGGTCTAAAAATGCCATTCTCTGCTTAAGGGAAGTGGTAGCTTCGAGGTCTGTTGGAGAGTAAGCAGACCATTTGTTAATCACACTAGCTACCATTTTGGTGGGAGAGGAAGCACAGCTTGCAAATGTTATTTTTTAAAAACTAAAAACTGGGAGTCACTTTTGCAATCACTGGCTCAAGTTAGGCAGAATCACAGGATATTTATTTCAATAATGTTTCCAGCATAGTTAACATTAAAAATAAAAATGATATTTCACCCCCAGAAGATATGGAACTGTTTATGTATGTGTGCATGTACTTAAGCATTTGTTTACTGCCTCTCAGCCTGCTAGTGTCCCCAAAGGGGTTCACAGCAAATAAAAACAGATACAACATATAAAACTATTATTCAAAAATAAACACAACAACTTTATAAAAAGAGGATTTTTTAAAAAGAGACCCACAGAGAACTGAAACAACCTTCAGCATATCTTCCAACTTTTCACAGATGAAAACCAGGACATATGTGGCCGGACAACATTAGAGTATGGTCCAAATGGAAAACCTTTTTACTAGGAACAACACAGAAGCCAGGAAAGAGTCCAGTGGTGTGCTTTTGCTTGAGTTCACTGGGGGGAGCAAGATTTCACCTTCTCTCCCCTCCCTCCTGCTGATTTAATTGAGTGCAAACTACTTTTTAACTTTCAAGTTAGTTTGCAGCAACTGAAGAAAGCTGAGGACAAAGGGGGAAAGTGGGACATCCTTTCAAATATTTAAATGTGGCTATCTTGTCACATCTTAACCCAGCTCCCACAGTCTGTTCTCACAGGGCATGGTTTCCATACCTTTCACCATTTTGGTCACTCTCCTCTGAATGCACAGTAAGCATCTTTGGCAATACTTTGGTCGGCCAAAGTCCAGAATCCCAGCCTGGGTGTCCATGTGTTGCAGAGGACAGTCTTCTCAAACCACTCCACCATACTGACTCAAGATACTATATAGAACAGCTAAGCATGCATGTGATGTGGTTACTTACAACCAGGCATAACCATACTACATGAGAAAGCATCCCTTTCCTCCAGGTATTCCAACTCTCCCCATTTGTACCTGACTTTCTGGGAAGTAGCCCTTCTTCCCAGAGCAGAAAATACTGGGAAACCTCCAAGTCATAAAACAAATGTATGTTTATTTTTATCATTTATGTTTACATTTATTGCATTGCTTTTTATTGCTTTATTTATATCCCTCCTTCTCGCCTGCTACAGAATCGAAGGCAGCTTATAACCATTTTAAAACCATAGTACAAGTAAAAAGCTGTTAATACAAAAGCTTAAACTTTGTGTGCGGAACTGCGTTTTGCTTTGCATTCAGGTTATGTCGGCATTTCTGTTAATTGGCCAGAACTTGCTGTTTCCTGTCAGCCTTTAGTTGCGCTGGGGAATGCCTTCAAAGAAACCATGGTCTGTCATCCCTACATCCTTGTGGGTACAGGCACTCGCTAGAAATGCCCTCTGTGTGGCAAACTGCAGCCTCTTCTCTACCCCTTTCCACCCTCCACCCCCCACATCTGACCTAGATTAAATCTGATTCATTTTCAAACCTTTTGGGGAAAAACAGCGGACTAATACACACTGGTTTCTATGTGCTGCAACACGTCTTCCCCCTTTATTATGTAAATGATGACTAAAGTGCTACACATGGAAGGGGGAGGAGGAAGAGTATCAAGGACAAAATTGCCCGAATCTGCTTCCCCTCCTTTCTGAAATAAGCCACTTATATTAAACAATTTTAAATGCCTAATAGCAGTATTTTTTTTTTAAAAAAGAAAGGTATCAGAGGAATTTTAAATGTACATTTCTTTTCTCATATAGGACAATCGGTGCTTTCAGCAGGTTCCTGAGCTGTTGAGAGCTGAATGCATAATCAATGGGAGGTTTACATCTAATCAGCTTGTATGGCAATGTGCTGGGCATGGAACAAAAGGGCACATCCCATCAGATCTGCTTCTGCCCAATAACGTTTATCACAGACTGGAGAGGCCCCTCTGAAACTGCAAGAACACAGAAGTATTTTACAGTCAGCAGCCAAGTTGCCTTGTTGTTTTTTCCCCATACATTCTCCACTCTGCCTCTGCCAGCTAGGGTTGCCAGTCAGTGGCATTCCTATGGTTGGTGTCACCCAGTGTGATAACTGATGGTGTCAACCCCATGGACCAGAAAGAGCTATCAAGCAGCAGCATTTCTGTGGTCTCCCTTACCTCCCATTGCCTGGCTCACTTGCCCACCTGCCTGACCAGAGACAGAAAGGGTGGCTGGCTGGGTAGAAGGGCAAGGCAGTAGGAGGGAAGGGAGGGCAAGCAGCAGGAAGGAAGTGAGAGTGGGACAACACTCTACAATGGTGGCATCCTCCTACTTTCCCATGCCCCCTCCCCTTTTGCAGAGGTGCCATGACTGGTGGCATTGGCATGGGAGGGTGGATGAGACTACTCCATCAGGTGTTGAGCTGTCACCTGGTGCAGACCTCACTCCCCAGACCTCTAGTGAGGCCCATTGCCAGTTCAGAAGTGCCCCACCTATTATTACTGAATAAAGGTTTACTGAGTTTTATCTACTGAATCCTGAGTTTCTGAACTAGGTGAACTGCCGGGCTTGACAGGTACCTTGAAATCTCTGCTACAGAACTCTAGTGCTGTAGTTCAGTGTAGTGTAATAGGACTCTCTAGTAGAGAACTCAACGTCCCTTCCCAAACTTCAAATTCTAAGATTACAGGGGCGTCACTAGGGGGGAATAAAGGGGTGCAGACTGCCCCAGGTGACACCCTAATAGGGTGTGTGTATGTGACACCACTGCTCCACAAACATCTGCCTTTTAGTAGAAACCGCCTGTGGTGTTCACCTGATTTCTTTTAAATGCTCGAGCTCAGTGGAAGAGATGGTGTGAGTGGGGTGAGGCTTATTGGGAGGAGAGCCTCTATAGATTTTTAAAAAGATTGTTTTTAAAAAAATTCAAAAAATTGTAATTTTTTAAAAAACAAATCATTTTTTATGATTTTTATATTCACTTTAACCACATGCAACTATGCCTATATGCATTTAGGCTGTGCGTATGATATTGTAGTTTAATAATAATAATAATAATAATAATAAAATTTATTTATACCCCACCCCTTTGAGATCAATCGGGGCGGCTAACAACATTAAAATACAATTACATCAAATAAAACAGCTACATCCCTCCCCCCATTAAAAAAATATTAATTCTAGTACAGATTAAAACCAAAAATGTAAACAACATTAATACAAATTACAAAACAAACAGGACAACGTGGCAACATCCTAACTGATTTTTACATAGATATTGGGGAGTCTACCGAAGAGAGAGTCCCTGAGGCCAGGGTATCTATCCTGGAAAGGCCTGCTGGAAGAGATCTATCTTGACAGCCTTTTTAAAGCTGTCTAAAGATGTCAATTGATGGATCTCATCCAGCAGGCCGTTCCACAATTTGGGGGCGACAACGGAAAAAGCCCTCTGGGAGGTAGCCGAAAGCCTAAATTTTTGGGGCGGCAGCAAATTCGTCCCAGAGGACTGGAGTGTGCAGGGAGGATTATATGGGAGAAGGCGGACCTGCAGATAGCTTGGACCCAAGCCATTTAGGGCTTGAAATTAAATTTAAAAGGTATAAATTTAATTTTGCTAGTTGTTTTATGTCACAGCTATTGCCATTACATTCAGCAATACACAGGAATTGTAATTTATGCATAACATTAGTCCAACAGACATTACTAAGGATTCTGTATGGTGTGATGGGAGGACATTACTAAGGATAAAGCATTACTAAGTATATAAAAAAAGATAAAACATTACTAAGGATTCTGTATGGTGTGATATGGGAGGAGGTCAATGTAGGAGGGTGACACATGAGTTATTGCACCGGGTGACACCAACCCTAGTGATGTCACCACAAGATTACCTAGGAGGAGCTACATCAGAGATGTGACACACAGTCATGCCAGTCAATTGTGAAAAGGTACAACAGGGGCTCCAATTCTAGAAGACCTTTCAATGTGTATCGGAATACATTGCATGTCAGAATACATTTCACATTGCGACACATTGAGCATTAAGACTGTTATATAGCAGACGCACTACTACTACATCATCATCATCTTTATTTGTACCCTGCTTTTCCCCAAAATTGGGACTCAAAGTGGCTTACAGTCTAAAAACACAATATATTAAAAACCTACAAAATCACAATTAACATGAAATTAAACTATTACAATGTTAACATATAGATCAAACACTACAAGTTTCCTTTGTGCATATTGCCCTAGAGACATAGCTTTGTCTCTGCCCCCTCTTGAAAATATGAGCATTTTGCAACATTGCAATTCACCTTTACATGATCAAAAGTTTACAATGGCATAAATACCCATCAGGATGCAGTCATTATTTCACTGTTCTTCCTTGGTTTTATTGCATGCTACCTTGAGAACTACAGATATGTTTTTGTATTTATAAATGGATCTGCATTTAGATGCATTTATTTACATCTTTAAGTTTAAATATAAAGATTTAAATACAAGGCGATTCCAAAAGGATGGGGCAAAAGTAAAGGTTCGGCACCTTTGTTTTTGAATCACCCTGTTAATAAACAAATAGGGAGAGAGGAAAATTTTGTAAAGACTATAAAAACATTGACAGGCATGGCTTATTGGAGGGCCCCTGTGCCATTAAAAGGTGACTCAAGAAGGTGGCCTGAAGATCAAAATGGGAATGTAAAACGGCATTTCCTACATCATGGCATTGCAAAGTTTTCTCTGACTACCTGCTGATTGGAAGACATTCAGAGTTTTTTATTCCAGAAGGGTTGCTGCGTATGTCATATCTAGTTCATGTTACATACATCTTCAAGCAGCGTTTGATCTACGCAGCTTCATTTTTTCTCCCCTCAGCTTGTTAATGGCGGCATGTCGTTCCTTTAAAAAGCTTTTTCCTTTCCTTTCTTTCTTTCTTTTTTGCTTTTTTTAAGTGCCGGGATTAAAGAAATGATTTTTTTAAAAAAAAATGGAAGAAAGAGAGAAAAAGAGACCTGGCTTCTAAGCCAGACAGAATCCTTCTTCTCAGCTGAAACAATTCTATGCAGATGGAGACATTAAACCCTGCAGGACTTTGAACTTTTTAAGGGCTGCCCTTTAGTTTGCTTTGAATCCACGACAGAACCAAAACCCTTCAAAATCTCCTCTCTTTGGAAGCTTCAAACCAACAGCAGAAAACACACACACACACACCTCTTAGGGGAGGGAAGGCTCTTGTTGCAATTGAAGGTTGCTTTTTTTTAAAAAAAAATTCACTTTTATTGCTTGATATGATTAGAGAAAGAAGTGGGGGGAAAGAAATTCAAGGCACCATTGAACCGGTGCATGTGGCACTTGAAGAACCTAATTAATTGTTTAGATGTGAGCGAAAATAAATGAATGCAGCCATGCAAAAGACAAACAAAACACTTTAGCAATAAAGCCATACATTGGCACACAAATTAATGATGGCTCCTAATGAGGAAGGGTGGGTGGGAAAACACACCATCCGATGCACGAACAAACAGTACTCAAAAGTTTCAGTGGGCTCTGAGTGCCATTCGTTTTGGCTAGCAGGCTAGGCTCTGCTTAAAAAACTTGAACATGCTGGCTGAGCGTCCATGGAAATGCTCCGTGGGACACATTTCATTTGTCATTTAATGGAATCATTGTAAAGAAAATAAATAAAATATAAATAAATGCAATGGATATGTGACTAGCATTTCACAAGCTGACGGACTGCAAGTAAGATAGGACAGTGAATGGTTGGTTTGTGCCAGTGTGACAGGGTGTGACTACAGTGTAAAATAAGGCAGTTTGACACCATTTTAACGGTGCTTCCACATTACCTAATTATAGCACAATAATTCCACTTTGCCTATCCAAGCTGCCTCCTATGATATCTTGGGGAGACAAATGTGTGTGTATGCATCTTCGAGCTAAATGTGTGTGTATGCATCTTTGAGTTATCTGTTACTTATGGAGACCTCATGCATTTCATAGGGTTTTCTTAAGCAAGGAAACTCCAGAGGTGGTTTGTCATTTTGCTTCCTCTGAAATGTAGCCTACAGCCCCTGGTGGTTCTTGGCAGTTTCCCATCCAGGTACTAACCATGGCTAGAACTGCTTAGTTTCCAAGATTAGACAGGATATAATGCCTTCAGGTTATTTAGGTCTAAAAATCTCTTCCTAAACAGTAAATCCCAGGATTCCCTAGAATGGAACCATGACAATTAATTGAGATCACAGTGCTATGACTGTATAATGTGGAAGGGCCGAAGAGCTAGGTTGGAGGAAGAATAATAATTGCTCTATTTCCTATTGGCATAGTTGCTGCAATGTCAAAACAGCTCAGTGCAGTTGAAAGCTACTGATCATTTATTTATCATAAATATTTACATGCCATTTTTCCTTTAAAAAAAAAAAGTGGATGCGCTCAATGTAGCTTACAGAATAAGGTACAACAAGAACAGGAAAAATAGAAATGTTTCTAACAAATGCAAGGCTTTTTTTGGGGGGGGGGGGAGCAGGACAAAGAAAAACAAGATTAATAATGAGGAAATCAAGAAATTTGTCACTTGTCAAAAACATCAGACTTAAAAGGGAGGAGTGAGCCTTCATGCATTGTTAGAAGGACATTGTCTTCCCTAAAAAGATATTTCCAAAGGTATTATATATCAATGTATACCCTACACTTCTCCAGCGATGAGACCCAGTTTAAATGTGGCAAGAAAAGGATACAATATATCACCATCATTGTAAGACCAAGAAATGCTTCCTTCTTAATTAATCAACAGCTGACATTGCTTATACACAAAGCTGGAAATGTTACTACAGTATTTTGGAATACAGGATGAGTCTTCTTTATCTGAAATGCTTGGGACCAGGTGCTTTGGATTTCAGACTTTTTGGTTTTTGGAGTACCTGTATCTGGATATATGTACATAATGTGAGCTAGCATTTTTTAATGGTTTGAGCATTGGACTACAACTCTGGAGATCAGGGTTTAAATCTTGTAAGTTTATTGCATGCCATTTCCAGACTGTTCTGGGCACTGGATGGGATCAGCATGGAATGGGCGAGAACGGGTGTTACTGCACAGGAGAACACCGATGCTGCTGCCAGGAGTCCCCAAGCCATTCCCCATCCATGCTATGGCAGCCAATTTTGAAGAATGATTTTGAACCATTTTTCAAAATTGGCTGACATAGGGAAATGGCTTGGGAACTCCCGGCAGTATCGACTGTGTTCTGTGCAGTAATACCAGTTCTTGCCCATTCTATGCCAATCCCATCCAGTGCCCAGAATAGTATGGAAATGGCATATGATAAACTTACTGGTTTGGCCATGTAAACCCACTGGGTGATCTTGGGCAAGTCACACTCTCTCAGCCTAAGAGGATTGCAATGGCAATCTCCCCTCTAAAAAACTTGCCAAGAAAATCCATGATAGGGTTGCATTTGGGTCTCCATAAGTTGAAAATGACTTGCAAGCACACTAACATAATGCAATGCCTCAGAGATGGGACCTGAGTCTAAACACAAAATTCATTTCTGTTTCATATACCTTTTATACACAGAGGCTGAAGATAATTTTATACAATATTTTAAATAATTTTATGCACGAAACAAAGTCTGTGTATATCAGAAAGCACTATCTCAGCCACCCATGAAAAAAAAGTTTTGGATTTTGCAGTATTTCAGATTTTAGAATTCCAGATAAGGGGAAATCAATCAGAATATCCTCCATTCTGTCAAGGGGGATTCTGGAAATTTTAGGGAAAGAAATTCCTGACTTTGCCTAGTCTAATTTGCTGGAAATTGTAGTTTGCACACTAACCTAGTGCAAATAATACCACTAGGAGGAAAGTTTTCACCAATAGAGCCTCTCCTCTTTAAGCAAGTACTGGTGGACCATTGTTAATGAAATACAGTAGATGTGTTCCTGACCCTAACCTCTTTAACTGAAGATTTGGCACTAGAGGCAGAAATAACATGGAAAGAACAGGGAAAGATCCCTATACCACATAAAAGATCACTTCAACTTATTTTCAACAAAGCTATTATCTAAACATATGCATATGTGAAATGAAAAAAAAATGCATCAGGTAAGTATCGCATAAGTAAAGAAAAATATTTTAAACCTTCTAGAGATCACTTGGAAAGCTTCTTTCATAATGCTCCCAGGAATGTTTTTTTTCCTCCTCTTTTCTATTTTGGTGGGCAATTGTAGAGATCTATGCTTCCCTCATGTGTTGGGAATCATTGGTGAGGCAGACCTGTTTGCTTTCCATTTTTTATCTCTGGTCAATTACATATGCTGAGTAAGGGATTCTGGAGATAGCTGCTGTCTGTGGTTGCATCCACATTGCAAAAATAATCCAATCTGACATCACTTTAACTGCCATGGCTCAATGCTATGGAATCCTGGGGATTGTAGTTCATTGCGGCACCAGAGTTCTGTAACAGAGAAGGCTAAATAACTTACAAAACTAGAAAGCCTAGAATTCCAAAGAATTCAACCATGGCCATTAAAGTGGTGTCAAACTGGATTATTTCTGCAGTGCAGATGCAGTGTGCTTTGCCTGTGATTGGCAGGTAGACACACAACTGCAATCGTATCAGAAAGTGCAGAATCCCATTCTTTCCCAGCTCAAGCTTCATTGCATTTTTAACTGCAGATAAGCTCTTGCAAATCTGGATGCAAATGTCTGTAGAACTAAATCCAAAACTCACACAACAGCAATATCTTTATGGGACCAACTAAAAAGCACAAAATACTCCATGCAAGCTTTTGAAGCTACAATGGTTTCTTGATCAGGCAAAGATGTTAAAAACCACACAGGGAAAGAAAAGTGATGATGTTACAGTGACAGCCATAGATTTTGTCCCAGATGTTACTTCAATGTAAGCTTTGTTTCTCAAGCCCTCTGTCACCATCTGCTCAGTGCCAACGCTGCTAAAAAAAACCCCTTCCAGATAGAGAATGAGAAGGAAAGATAAGCTGGTGTAAAAAGATATAACAAGGAGCTTCTTTGGCAGGTCTATCTTCACTGCAGAAATAATGCAGTGTGACACTGTTTTCAATGCCATGGCTCAAGCTAGTAAATCCTACGATTTGCAGTTTTGTGAGCTATTTAGCCTTCTGTGTTAAAGACATCTGGTTCCACAACAAACTACGAATCCCAGGACTCCATAGCACTGAGCCATGGAGGTTAAAGCAATGTCAAACTGCATTATTTCCACATTGCAGATTAGACCTCAGAGGCTTTGTTAACTGAGGTATGCCTGTATCAAGTTGGACAATTATTTTCATTGCCACCATTGCAGGGGATGCAGGGAGGTAAACTCTTTCTTCACCTCCTTTGGGCCTGCTACTGCTTTGCAAGTCCTTTTTGCATTTTTAAAACATTTTAGAAACACAATTAATGTCACAATGAATTCAAGTCTAGTTTGGCCTTAAGCTAAATGCAAATGAAAACTGCACTCTCACTTCTGAACAAGTTCAGAAAGCTTTAATCATAATTTGGGTCTGTTAGAAATAATAATAATCATGATCTCACAATAACAACACCTTCCTAGGTGAAGGCTAACGTATTTGTCATTTGGGGCGACAGACACTTGTTCTGACACGTCTCAGCTATTTTTTACAACATGCGAGGTGCTAAGGCAGGTTTTAACAATAAACACCAAAGATGTATGAACGCCATAAAAATCTATCCTGCTTTATTGCAACAGCTATTGCTCCTTCTTGCAAGGCTGCTCAGAAAAGGTGAAAAAGATACTCCTCGTCTCTTTGAATTCCAGATCTTTCATCATTTAAAAATCCAAATTATTTTTTCCTTGGATCTCCATCTAAGAGCCTAGTCAAGAGGGGTTCAATCTAATAAGGCAGGCTTCCTCAAACCAGTGCCCTCCAGAAAGCTTAGATTACAGATCCCATCTTCCCCAGTCAACATGTTAGCCTCATTTGACGAGGGTCCCAGTGGGAGTTATAGTTCAACACACCTTGAAGGTGCTACATTAGGAAAGGTGGCAACTGAGCATGGTGGCAAATTGTTAGGCATTAGGGGGCTGTATCCCCCCTGTGATTCTTGGAGTTAGGGGGATGTATTCCCCCCTGTGATTTTACACTGCCCCCCCCCCCATTGAAAGTTTATGTCCTTGAGTGTCTCCCAATGCCCTTTAGAGTGTCAGATGGCAATTCTGCCATCTTTCTGTCCCACTCAGGCCATTTTAGGCACTGAAAGGCCATGTTTTCCCCAACAGGAAATAACGGTCTGCATCACTTTCCTGTTAGAATCACTGTATATACTCATATATACGTCTAGAATTTATAATCAAAATATTGATCCCCCCAAAATTGAGTCAATTTATCCATGGGTCAATGTAAATACTATCCTTTAATTCTTATGTGTATATCAAAAAGGAACCACCCATGTTGAAAGGCAAGAGTGTATAATCTGTCCTGGAAGCACTGGCCCTCCTTCTTCTCCTTTATTTTCCCCCCTACTTTTCTCACAATTTTGGGACCCAAAGAAGCTCTCTCATCCATCCAGCCTTTAATGTGGAGCACAAGCATGCCTGCTGGAATTTTGTAAGGTTTGAGGGCGGCATCTTTTTCCTTTACTTCATCCTTTAGATCATTTGTTCATGTCTTACCCTTGTCTTATCCCAGGGTCATATCAAAATCCATAATGTTGGCCCCATAACCTGCCCTTGACTTATACATGAAGTCGACTTATAGTCAAGTATTATAAGTGTGACGCATCAGATATAAATTATTATTATTATTATTATTATTATTATTTATGTGGACACACCATACGCAACTTTCAGCTTACGCTGAAGCCATTTACTGGAACAGGCAATGGCGCACGTGCCTATGGTATGCACACAAGCCCCATTGTTTTCAATGGTGCTCGAGCATACGTTGTATTTCCCTTGCATGCGGGGGGTGCCTGGAACAGATCCACCGTGTAAGGGAAGGACCCACTGTATATACGATAATAGGTTCTCCTTGACCTATACTGTTGGAGAAATGTGATGGGGGGGGGGGAGTTGGTGGTGGGGAGGCAAAACATTTTTCAAAGTAAAAAATATATTAGGGGGCCCTGGGGACCACAAACATTGTACAGGGGCCCACCTGCAACCCATAGGGTGCATTGTTATTTAATTTATTTTTATTTATTTTCTTTATATGCCACCTTTCTCCTTGAAGGGACCCAAGGTGCCTCACACAATAAAGTTCAAAATAAATAAAATCACCTAAAAACAACATAAAACCATGTTAAAAATATAATGGAAGGTAAAAGGCAATATACATGCTTTCCTCACACTGCAATAGATTGTATGGACAGTTAACAGGCAAATATACTCCCTGAGGCTATTGACTTATCCAGAAAGTCCTCTAAGCTAATGGAGGAAAACCTTAAAACATCTAGGGGTAGCCGTGTTGACCATATAGTAAATTCAATAACATCCAAACAATGATACCTTTATTGGAACAACCAAAATGCACAATTACATGTTGAGACCAGAAACAGAAAATGCAGGCCTATGACTAACATCTTCAATTTCTTTTTCCTGTTTGCCCGATGATGAAGAAGCCAGTGTGACTTCGAAAGCTTGCAACATGTAATTGTGCGCTTTGGTTGGCCCCCTAGAGGTATTATTTTTTGGATATTATTGGAGGAAAACCTTCTCTGTTTGGAGCACAGGAGTACTTGCTCCTGGAGTATCTGAATACTTATCCCTGGAGTACCATGTTTTTCCCTTCCTCTTCCACTCCCTTTGGAGCAGGAATCACATATGCACCTTGAAAGAAAAATGCAAATAAAGGGCTGGGCTACTGGTCTCTTTCTATGGTATACAATACCATCATTCCACTTGCTATGGTATTACCTATTATTATGCCAAACTTCACCTAGTGTTCCAAAAGTTCATTGTGACCTCTTAAGAACATGCTGGCTCCAGATACACAATAAGAAAATATGGGGAACCCAAATACAGCATGGGAGTATGCAGGGTAGGCTAATACAGGAGTGAGGAATCTTTGACCCTCCAGATCCAGGTGACTGGATGTCCTCTTTTTCTAGGACATGTCCTATATTTCAACTATCCAGGAGGAATTCCAGAATGTCTTCCAATTTGAGCATGACTAATAAGCATACATTTATATGAATGTTTTTAGCTTTTATTTTGTGATGGCCTACATTTTTCTTGAGTGTCCTACATTTTACAGTACCTTGGTCTCCTTAGAACATCTGGTCACCTCGTCCTAGATGTTCTCAGGGTCTATTCTTAGAAGGCCCAGCTGACATGACCAATAATAATGCTTTATTATGGTAATTGTGGTCCATACCTTACAGACTATAAACCACTTAGAGAGTGCTATGTTCACTGATAAACTGTATAGAAATGTGCATGCTATTGCTGTTGCTATACCTTGTAGACAGCCAAAGGTTTTCCACCCCGGTAGTGTCTTGGGAATCTGCAGTGATGTTCGTTTCCTTCAACAGGATAATAATACTTAGGATTGTTTTTAGACTTCTTTAATGAGTTTTTAAAGAGAATTTTAATGTGATTCTAAAAATGTTTTTATCATTGTTTTGTTTTAATTGGTTTTTATTTGTTCATCACCTCAGGAGGTGATACAGAAATGTTTTAAATAAAAAGAAATCTACTTCAATTAGGGATGTAAAGAATATTCACAAAATTTTCTTGTCTTGACCATATATAATGACATACTGCAACCACAGAGGAAAATAGTTAACTGACAAGGTCCCTATCACAGTGGTTCTAAAACAACCTTTAGATTCAAAGTTACTAAGGGGCTCTTAGAGCCAGATCGGGGCCATGGCAACCGCACACTGTGGCCCCTATCTGGTCTTTGCAGGTCGTTAAAAAGGAGCCGCAAAAAATGGTTCCTTTTTGTGTCCTGCAAAGGGTGTGATAGCCATGGCTTTATGGTGCTGCTTTGGCACTGTGTCATGTGGACACAGTACGAAAGAAGCATCATGATGCTACGTGCCATGAGGTGCAGTGTCCAGCATCATGCCACCCTGGGGACAGAGCCCGGGCATGCACCATGTAGACGCCATAACCCAATTCCACCTCCAACCCAGCCCAAACTGCCAGTCTGCACAGGGTCCAAGTTCAGAAGTAACTTTAAAAAGTTTACACTAAAAAAAATATAGTAATTTTATTCCCATGCATTTACATACCAACCAAATGTCCCAATTAGGCAGCGAGAGTCCAGATGAATCTCCTGCTGTCCCACTTTTTCAGCTGCTTTTAAAATGTCCCAGGTTCTCTCTCCTCCTCCCACTTTCCCCCTTTCTCCCCAGATTAGTAGTTTGCATTCAATTAGGTCAAGAGGGGAAGAGGGGGCGGAATCTTGTTTTTCACAATAGCAATAATAATAATATTTATTTCTAGCCCACCCAATCACTAAGATTCCAGGCAGATTACAACAATAAAATACACCAACGTTACAATAAAATCAAACCCTAAACCTCCCCCACCCCCTAATCCCAGTACTAAAATGGAATTAAACACTAGTAGTATAAAATATTAAAAGCAATTAAAACATTAAAGACATTAAAAAAAATTCCACAAAGACAGAGGAGTAAGCGAGGAAGAATAGGCAGATGAGGGGGCAGATATCTCTATATCTGGGGAGGGTAGCTAAGTTGGAAAGGCCTGCCAGAAGAGATCCGTCTTGAGTGCTTTTGAAAAAGCTGTCAGAGTGGAGATGTGACGGATCTCCTCTGGCAGGTCTTTCCATAATTTTGGAGTAGTAGTAGACAAGGCCCTCTGGGAAACTGATATTAGCCTTGATTTTTTGGCTGTAATAAATTTCTTCCTGAGGACCTTAGAGTGCAGGACGGACAATAAGGAAGAAGGTCCTCAAGTATTCTGGACCCAAGCCATGTAGTCTTTAAAGGTAATCACCAACACCTTGTACTTTTCCCAGAAACTAATAGGCAGCCAGTGAAGGGACTTCAAGACCGGTGTTATATGGTCATTCCTAGAAGTTCCCGGAATCAATCTGGCTGCCATGTTTTGTACCAACTGAAGTTTCCAAACTTGGCACAAGGGTAGCCCCATGTAGAGTGCATTGCAGAAGTCCAATCAAGAGGTTACCAGTGCATGTACTACTGTTTCTAGGTCCCTCGGCTCCAGGAAGGGGCTCAGTTGGCGTATCAGATGAAGCTGATAAAAGGTGCTTTTGACTGTCACATCCACCTGGGCTGTCAGATGGAGCAATCAGTCAAGGAGCAGACAGAATCCTTCAGGGGAAGTATGACCCCCATCCAAAGCTGGCTGACACAACTCCATTCCTGGATTCGGGGTTCCTATAGCAAGTACCTCCGTCTTACCTGGATTCAGCTTAAGTCAGTTTTCCCTCATCCAGTCCATTATCGCCCCAAGACAGGCATTCAGAGGAGAGATGCCATCCTTAGTCACTACTTCAGTCCGAGACATAAAGAAATATAACTGGGTGTCATCAGCGTACTGATAACACCCCGCCTCATGTCTCTGGATGATCTCACCCAACGGCTTCATGTAAATGTAAATGTTAAACAGTAATAGAAAGTACCTTTCTATATCACTTACCAGTGCAATTAAGCACTCCCTAAGCAGGTTAAAGTGTGTAAGCTAATTTCCCCCCAACAATCTGGGTACTCATTTTAGCACCCTTGGAAGGATGGCAGGCTGAGTCGCCCCAGAGCCCTTGGCTAGTATTGAACTGTGAGTGAGTGGCTGCAGTACAGGCATTTAACCATTGTGCCACCAGTAGGTTCAGTCAAAAGCAAAATGCTGCAGCATCTTCCTCATTAATAATGTTTGCCATCTGGAGAGCCTGTGTGCTGTAATTGTTTGAGTGTTGAACTACAATTCTGGAGATCAGGATTTGATTTCCTGCTCAGCCCCTAAAAGTTGACCTTGGGCAAGTAATACTCTCTCAACCCTCCATAACCCAGGATACGTTCATTTTTGGGTCACCATGAGTTGAAAACTACTTGAAGGCACACAGCAACAATCACGCATCTTGATCACGTGGGTTCTAATGTTAATCTGTGAAATATTGGAGGTCTTGCATTTGCACTACTTTTGAAATGTAATACAGTACAGTATTGTTATGCTCTCATCACAGGAAAGGTAACTCATTACAGATTAAGTTGTAACCTTTTTTGTATTTCTAAACTCTGCTTAGCATTTTTAATAGGTCCTTGAAACTTTGTGATAGGAATAATTCTTCTTTCCCATTCCTTGTCCTTAATGGTGGGCCAAGAGCTAAACAGACCCAATGGACCTGTGCCTAAGGGTGCATGTGACCATTCCTTGGTAGTTTCCCTTCCAAAGCTAAGAATTCGGGGCTGAAAATGCTTGTGAGCTCAGCTGCATTTTCAGCATCAAGTAACCCTGGCTGAAGATCTGGCCTAAACTGCCATATCTCCAACTGAGCTCACAGTTGGATGCACCTAACAGGGAAAGATGTCTAAATAAGCAACAAACTCCTTTAGAGTTGCAGAAGGATAAACATGTACTGACAGATGTGGCTTCACTTTTGCTGTTGCTATTAACACTTATATTGTTGTTGTACCATGGACCACCAGTTCCTCTAACTGAAACCGCATCAGCATTGATCCAAACAGCTTAATGGGGTAACTGACCCGTTGATTCATGTTACACAGAAACCAGGTGTATGATGACCTAAAGAGAAGGAAGAATGTTGTGAATAGAAGACAGAAGTTTTGAAAGGCCCCTGCTCTTTCCTTGATTACAGCTGCTGCCACACTGCAGGATTAATGCAGTTTGGCACCACTTTAACTGACATTGTATGGAATCCTGGCATTTGTAGTTAATTTTGGCACCAGAGCCCTCTAACAGAAAAGGCTAGATATCTCTAAAAATCCTTCAAATCCCAATGTCCATCACATTGAGCCATGGCAGTCAAAGCTGTGTCAAAGATGCATTCCTAAAGGCTATCCTAGAGATGAAAGGAAAAAAAAGATCCTAAGAGGTGGTCCATTACCATAAAGAAATGGTATTTTGATAGTTATTGACTGGTAACTACCTATTGTCAAAACCCAAAGAAAAGAAAATAACCCCTTTTTTCATATGAAGAATATATTTTTAATATGAAAACTGCTATGTATAAAAAAGCTTTTGATCTGCCTTTTTAATATACATCTTTTAAATATTTTGTATTTTGTTCTTCTTCTTTTTTCCACTCAAATTTAACTCCCTTAGCCCTGCCTCTGTTTTACCAGCTGCAGAAAAGTTGGCAATACTTCCTCTTTGATTATATTTTTTTTCCTCGCAGTAAAGGAGGGGAAGGATATGGGCAGGTGTATATCTGAATTATTATTTTTTTTTGAATGTCATAACGAGAGGCTTTCCTGATATTGGAAATCCTAAGCTCTGATCCACCAAGCTGATGCAAATGAGAGCACATCATCATTTTTCTAATTTCATCAGTCTTAAAAGAAAATAAGCTTTCTGTGTGCAACAGCAGGTTCCAGATTAGTTCTGCTGAGCTCATTGCTATGGAACTAAATATCTATCAAGCCCAGTATAAAGTCACAAACCACTTATGAATGTCAACAACATTCTGATATAACAAAGACAAACACATGACCATTTATATAATACCACTGATGTGCAAAAATATTTTCCAGTCTTTTATTCAGTTCATCTTCAGAACCAACATTTAAGGCAGGTTTCTCCTCATCCATCACCTTCAGTGGAATACCTGTGCCTAAAGTGCCTTCCAAACTACTGCTGAAATAAATGGAGGTTGATGGACATCCAGCCTGATGTCATAAATTCATAGACTTATAGAATTGCAAGATACATAAAGAGACAATGAGTCCAAACTCCTGTTGGTGCAGAAATCTAAGCAAAAGTTGAGAACCTACACCATAATCCCAGAGAGGTGACCATTCAACTTCTTCAGATAAACAGACTGCTTAAAAACATACAAACTTTATCTTACTTAAATCCCACATTGGGTATATACAGAATCATGGTATTATCTTTTCTCCACTTTGAGCAAAATGTCTTTGCACAAGCCCAGTGCCATTCATTTTGTGAGGCTAACTGTGTGTGTGTGTGTGTGTGTGTGTGTATACACATACAAAAGAAACACAACAGGGATTCAATGAATGATCACCAAGACACAAACAATCCATGCAGCTGTGCTGGTTCATGCAACAAGGCAAAAGTCATTCCCTTGCTCATTTTTGCACGCGCTAGAGAAACATGTTAAAAACAGGCTTGAAAAAGTGCAAAATCACCCCCAAGTTCAACACAATAAATTCTTGAAATCTTTGCTGTGAGGAAAATCCCTCCATCATTTGTCTCCCATTTATCACACACGGAGAAATCAAATCAAAATTTGCATGCCTTTTTTGAAACCGTCGAAGACTGCATCCACATTGCATAAATAATCCAATTTTACACCACTTTAACTGCCATGGTTCAATGCTGTGGGATGCTGGAAATTGTAATTTTATAAGATATGTGGCCTCCTCTGTCAGAGAGCTTGATGCCACATCAAACTACAATTCACAGAATTCCACAGCATTGAGCCATGGGAATTAAACTGGATTCAAATTGGATTATTTCTGCAGTGTGGATGTTCTGCACACTAGTGAATGAAAGACAGGCTCTCAGAGGCAGCTTTCATGGTACCTGCCTCACCCATTGTCAAAATTTCAAAGCCAAGATAAACATCAGAGAAAGGAGAGGCCAGGGACCCTAGGTTTCAAAAGAACTATTCAGGTTCTATTACTGATAGTCAGGTTTACATCTGTACATAGAACTGCACTGGAAGAGAAGTATTGTCTTGCCCTTTTCACCAGGTAGCACAATGTCTTGAGCCAGGCTTGCAGCACTGTATCCCTAGACCAAAGCTCAGCAACCAGAGATCCAAAGAGATCCCAAAAATTGGATTAAGACATTCACGTCCATAAATCAAGTCCTTCATACCCTCCAACATTTCATGTATGAACATCAGCCCATGTGTGGCCAAGCAACATTGAAGGTTAACATGGCAAAGGTATTAATGAGGGAGAACACATAAGCTAGTAGTGGCTGAAACAATTGCTGTTGCCTACCCAACAAAGAAGGGCAACAGTTCACTCTCCTCTTTTCCCAATTCCCACTAATTCAGTGCATTTTTGCACTTTGAACACAGTTTGCAGCAACTGAAGTATGTAGTGGACAAAGGGGGGAAGGGAAGGGAAAATTGACATGTTTTAAAAGATGCTGGGAAGTTGGGAAAACAGAGGATTAATTGGGACTGTCCCTGCAACACTGAATACCAGTCAATAATAACAGTAATAACATCATGTGTGAGGATGGATTCAAATCCAGATTCTTGACACTCAAATACTAATTGCAGACATGCAATTATCAGCTCCTCAATGGCTGAAATTATGAGACTTGAAAGGATGTAGGAACTGGAGATGCTGTCCAATGTACAAAGTACACAATCCTTTCCCAAAAAATTATTAATTTCTTCCAGCAGGGGTCGGCTCCTGCAATGTGCATGGACAATGACATTTTTCTCCTTTAAATAAAGAGCTGACTGTTGGTTTTTTTGGTCATACTCAAAAGTCCTTAAAGTATTTAGTTTGACTGCATCTGTGAATGAAGACATTAAAAAACCCATTATGTTTTCAACCTCGGTTAATAATAAGGCTATTTTTCCACCCACTTGCTAGCCCAGCTGTAATGTTTTTGGCCTCAAGTGGGAGGCAATGTGGAACAAGGATTAGGAAGATAAATGATATACAACATACAGTGCCAGTTCACATAAAATATTAGCAGATTGGAAATGACTGTTTACTGTCTCACTGACTACATGATGACTTGTGTGTCTCCCAGAGAACATACAGAAAGCTGCCTTTCTCTCTGCCAATACGGCCTAACAGATTGCACCTGAGTAATGACAAATTAATTTTTGAGATAATTTTTGAGGGCTGTGTGCTTGTGCATAAACATGTGCATTCGTATCTCCCAGACAAGCTATTATGTGGAATTCCCCTCTGCTTTGCACTATTTTAATGTGACACAAATGAAGACCCCTTCATTCGTCAACATTAGTGGAAATTATTTTGGATCACTGAGTTTTTATTTCTAAAGGGGGTGGGGTTTTTTTTGGGGGGGGTGCTTAACGGGGCTAAATTATTCAGGAAATCAGCATGGCTGGTCCACATCTGGATGTGCACAAGATGTTTTCAGGCCGCCTTTTCCATGACATCTTCCCAAAGGTGTCACAGGTCCAGCCGTCCTGGCATGGTGACATTCTTGATAGCATGCTTATATTTGGGCTGGAGAGTTTCCATGACAGAGTTGAGCACTGTTAGGAATGGACAACACCAGGGCAAAACTGGGGACTGAATTGAGGATCTAGCAGTTTACTCTTCATGCTGCTAAAAATCTTGAGCTGCATCTGCACTGCAGGAATAATCCACTTGGACACTACTTTAACTCCTGTGGCTTGATGCTATGGAATTCTAGGAACTGTAGTTTTGTGAAATGTTTAGCCTTCCTTGTCAAAGAGCTCTGGTGCCACAACAAATTACAAATCACAGGATTCTATAGTATTAAGCTATGGCAGTTATAGTGGTGGCAAACTGGATTATTTCTGCAGTATGGATGCAGCCTTGGAGGATGACAAGTTGTGGCTGTGGGACTTTTAATGAATCCTATGTCCTACAGTACATTCAGATTCTCACTGGGGCTAAAACACACTCCAGATCATAGTGCTTATTCTATTTATGATGTGCCGATGACACCACATTACTACCAGAGAACAGCAAAGACTTGGGGCATATCTACCGGGATGAGAAAATCCACCTTACCTTCAGTTTACCCCAGTCTGCAGCAACCAGGGCCTTGTCTACAAACACCAAGGTGAGTTCAGGATTCTCCACACAGTTCTCCCTGCTGAACAAACCCTGGTCCAATAAATTGCAGTATGGCTACATGGCCAAAGCATCTCTGGGTTTTCCTCTCTGTCCACGATGCATGCAAATGTATGCATTTCCGAAATCCTCACCCCAGCCTTACACTGACATTGCTTTGGCATGCAGTCCAAACACATGTGCAAATATCTGGATTTTTTGTTTGAAACTGGGATAAATCCCTACTTTTTCCCTTCAGATTAAAGTGCTGGAGTGATGAAGTCTCAGATCCTGCCCCATTCATGTATGTTGTTTGACCACCTCACTGTGAAAAGTAGGTAAGATCATTTTATTTGGTCCATGTAGACCTGCCCTTGGAATGACTATTGATGAAAGCTAAGAAAGAAAATGCAAAAGCAGGGTTACAGCTGAACATTACAAAAACAGTGATCACAGATGATTCACATAACTGGATGATGAAGGCATCAAATTGTTAAGATTTTTGATACCATGGCTGAGTCTTAAGTCAAAATGGGGACTATAGTCAAGAAATCAGAAGAAGACTAGTATTTGGGAGAGGAGCTATGAAGGAACTAAAGATCCTCAAGTGTAAAGATAGCTAATTAAATTACAAAATCAGGGTCATCATTCTATCTGCATATAAGCATGGATGTAAAAGCTGGACAGTGAGGAAAGCTGACAAGAAACAACTCATTTAAATTGTGGTGCTAGAGGGGAATCATGGGGCATGAACTGAACAAATCAAGCCTGATCTCTTCCTAGAAGTGAAAATGACTAAACTGAGGCTATTGTGCTTCAGATACATCATGAGACGACATGACACATTGTGAAAGATGATAATGCTCTGTAAAGTGGGAATCACTTGGAAAAGAGGGACATCACATTACAGTTTGATAGACTCAATCAAGGAAGCTACTGCCCTGAGGTTGCAAGGCCTGAGCAGGGCTGTTAATAACAGAGTGTCTTAGAGGTCTTTCATTCATATGGTTGCCATTAAGTTGAAGTCAACTTGACGGCAATTGTCATATCGATCTACCTGGATGAGGGATTAAAGAGAAAAGAAGACACAATTTATGGGGGAACAATCATCACTAGAAGATAACTCACTATACAGAGGCAGATGCTCTGGGGACTATCAGAGCAAAGAATAACCTTTAGGATGTGAATGTCAAGAGAATCTAATCAGAACTATGGCCAACCCAAAGAAGACATTTGCACCAAATTCCTGAATCATTTTATTATTGGAAAGACTTGTGTGTGTGTTACAAGAGACTCAAACCCATTTCACTTCCCAATATAACATTCTCAAACCAACTTCCTTCAGCACGGAGAGGAGATGTAACCAGAGGTCATTTCCTTATTGCAAAGATCATGGAGGCAGGCATGACCTGACGTACAAGTCAGTGTGTGTGTGTGTGTGTGTGTGTGTGAATTACTATTCAGTAATTCTTCTAAACCTAGATGATTTCCATGCAGGTTTTCTCTAACATCCCCCCAGGGTTCCAAGTTTACCAATTATGGTGGTTTCAGTCTTCATGAACATCTGAGTGTTCTGAGCATCACCTTCTGTCCTCTCTATCTGCCTTTGACAGACAATGAGGCCATCATCCCAAAGGAAGGCATCATCTGAAACAGATGCTCCTCAGCACTCTCTTCTTGCCCCCAGGAGACTGTTTAAGAAAAAATACTCTACAACTCACTAGATTTTAAATGCTTGCAGGCTCCATTGCAGATCAAGTAGCACCCATCTGTTTCACAAGCTCCTCTTTCCCAAAAGTGTTTCCCAACCTGACATCTCTACACTTGTTTCCTCAACTTCAGTGGCCTCTCCAAAGCCTGCTGTTTAGCTGCTTAGCTGCTCCTAAACACTCTAGATGCCTCCTCAAAAGATGGCCATATACATACATGTATCTAAAGGTACACATATATAAAAATAAAACTGAAATATGGACAGGAGCCATAACGTGGTAGTGGTACATCACATGCTTTGCACATAGGAAGTCCGAGGTTAAAACCCTGGAATCTCATGTTAAAACCAGAATGGGGAACAGGTGAATTTTCAGGTGTTGTTAGACAGAAATGCCTATAATCTCTCATCACTAACCGTGCTGCCTTGATAACAGGTCCATTCTAGCAATGGAGGATGCACAGCCATCTTTTGGGAGTGATTTGATTGTGTATCCCTGCATGGCAAGGGGTTGGTTGGATGAACCCTGTGGTCTCTTTCAACTCTAGGATTTTTTTCTATGAGTCTATGATATGGAAGGCCAAATGTTTCTCTAAGCTAAGAAGGAGCAGGTAGCAGGTGATGGAAAAACTTTTTGCCAGAGACTCTGGAAAGCTATTGTCTGTCAGTAGACATTACTGGGTTAGATCAGCCAATCATCTGACTCTACTCCCTATGTTTCAATAAATGTTGAGTCTCCCTTATGCAGAATTCGAGAATCTGAAATAATCCAGAATCCAAAACTTTTTTCATGGGTGGCTGAGATAGTGACAGCTTCGATTTCTGATGGTTCGATACACATAAATTTTGTATTATGCACAAAATTATTTAAAATATTATGTATAAAATTATCTTCAGGCTATTTGTACAAGGGGTATGGGAAATATAAATGAATTTTATGTTTAGACCTGGGTCCCATCTCCATGATATCTCATTACCTATTTGCAAATATTCCAAAATCTGAAAAAGATCCAAAATCTAAAACACTTGTGGTCCCAGGCCTTTCAGATAAGGGAGACTCAATCTGTATTATAAAAGCTGGACACAGAAGTTTTAAATGGGACATATTTTTCTACAGTATCTATGAACTAACAAATGGTCTGAAACAAGAAAGTGGTTTATTATCCACATGATCGCCTGTTATATATTGGAAAACTGGCCTATTCTGTCCATGTAGCAATACACTGAAAACATTTTAAATGTATACAGTACAAGCATATTATATTGTAAGCCAGGGAAACGGTGTCCACATTTAAATGCAAACCAACCATTCTTCAGTTTATGCCATTAACAGCTTCAATTTATTTTAACTTCTGTCAAATGTCATGCCCAATTACATTTAAATAAGGTGGGATCCACTTGTGTTTAAGTAAGACATCTCACTGAGCTCTAATACATGTTCATATATGTGTCTGAGTTCAATGAATTGTCTGAAGTTATATAAACATTAGTTGGGTTGGCATATACATAGGGGGGATAATGTGAATTGAATTTTAATGTGCAAAAACAACTGGCTGCATTTCACAGAATATATATATATATATATATATATATATCGTATTTAAAGAAAACAGAATAGTGTACATTTTGCAGCAATTATGCATAATCTCCAAGAGATCTTGAGCAGTGTGTTATATCATCTACATTCGGAATTTCCCTGGTTATTGTGCATAAACTGCACTCTTGTGAGAATGTATGCACTGATGGTGTTGGATGTTTTTCTGGTCAATACACACAGTCTGTTAATGGGCAATGGGGGATAATGAGTGGAGAGTGTGTAATGGAACACATAAACTGACAATCCAAAACAGACTTTTTTTCAGGAGTCTTACCATTTCACCTTTTGAATATGTAGGAATTTTATAAACCAGGGTTGGAAAACCTTAGGAATGAAATGGAGATCATTAAAATATTAGACGTCTAGGATGAAAGCAACTTTCAAAGTGCCATCCAGCTAAGAAGAAAGTAAAAGCAGTACATAAACTGTTTCTTCGGTTTAGAACTTCAAGGGAAGTTTGCTTCCATTTGAAAACAATGCCTTTGTTGAAGAACATTTTGTCTTTGCATTAGTGTTCCTTCTCTCTTGATCCTCGGAAAATACAGCACTTAATTACTTTAATAGATAGGAGGAAGCAAGCAGCATTGTTATTTATGCAATGATACTGATTTGTCACCCTTACTGAACATGGTGCTTGAAAGGCAACAAATAAATTATCAGTTGTCCAAAATTTGGTGATTAACATCCACCTCCATTTTTAAAACGAATGAAATATCTTGTGGACAAGAAAGACTTGGGGTAACCTTCTAGAATTAGATCTGAGTACAAAAAGATAAACAAATGAATTCTTGAGCAGATAAAGCCAGAAATTTCCTTGGAAGCCAGGATGATTAAACTGAGACTGCTGTACTTTTGGCCACATCATAAGAAGGCATGAATCACTCGAAAAGACTAGGAAAGGTAGAGGGAAGCAGAAAGAGAGAAAAGACCACACTCGATGGCTAGACTCAATGAGAGAGATCATGGGAATGGATTTGCAGGAACTAAGCAAAGGACTAAAAAACAGAGAGTATTGGAGATGTCTCATCCACAAGTTCACCATGAGCTGGGGCTGACTCAAGTGCAGTTAACAACAACATCATATAACTGGAAAATGTTGGCCTAAATCTTGTTAGACCTGACAAGAATAGATCTCTGTGCAACTCATCATCCACATTCAGTCAAATGGGTCTACTCTAATTGGGACTAACCAAACAGCAGTCACAGATTTTGTTTTGTTTTGTTTTGCACTGCACACATTTGATAAATCCGAGGATTGCATTTGAAGATATGTGGCATCTGCGAAAGGCACCCCCACAATGTCCCACCTCCTAGAAGCATCAGTAAGGTATGCATTTTCTCTGTAAATGGTTAAAAACATAGTAATATTTTTTCCTTTCCTTCTCTATTCACTACCATGTGAATGTTTCCATATAAACTGGACTCTGCTGCAGATGCTAACCAATGCCAGCACTTGAGAGGCTTCCCCTTGCAAACATGTACATATGACAGAATCTCCAGAATGTCAGTTTAATAGCCAACATTATGTAGTTGCCCAAGTACGTGATTTATTTGATGCCTGACACAAATTTTATACACTCATAATCCCATTGTAATGGCAGTTGCACAGATGGGCAGAGAACAGACAGCAGACATAATACAGTTGGATGTATCAGACAGCTCCAGAATATTTTCCCCACAGAAATTTTGTAGGTTTTTCACAGCCATTGTAAGACTCAAAACAATGGATGATCACAATTTGGAGCCATGGAACAACAGCATAATCAGTGTGCCCTTGAATAAAGGATTTGCTTTGTTTCTCCTCAAGAAAGTGAAAACAGCAGCACAATTTTGAGCAGCAAACAACAGGCAAGGGGGTGTGGCTGAAGAAAAAGGAAATTCAGATAATCTGGTTTGGAAAGTAAGGGTGAAAAACTTTACCACTTAGTACAAAATTCTAGGAGAGCACAGGAACAAAATAAACTTGACTGGGTTCAAAATAGACTTGGAGTGGTGTCTGCATGGACCAGAATGCTCCAGGATTAGCCCAGAGTATCCTAGTCCTGAAGTTACCCTGCACTGTCACCTGGGGCCCTCCACTGTGAATCTGGGCAGCTGTTTGCATGCATGATCATTGTGTCAGCCTCTGCTGCCATGGTACGTTGCTCATTCTGATGTCAGAACATGATGTCCAGCATCAATCACATGGCTGGGTACTTCGATCTGACCTCTGATCTGCCATGGTGGCAGCCATGCCAGGTGTGACAGCTGGATGCATTTTAAACGAATGCCCAGCATCACAACACTAGGCTCCAGATCTTCCAGGAAGATCCAGAGCAAGCACTGAATTTTCAAACCCCATTCTAAGGGTGCCATACTCTGGTTTAGGTGCTGAACTAACCAGAACTGGGGATTGGGCCATGCATCAGCAGGACTCCCCACCAAGAGGAGAGGGGAGGATGCTTTATTTGCCCTATTTAGACAGGGCCTGGATAGGCATAAGAAAGGGTGTGGAAGGGCAGAGGAACAAGTTGAATTTTCGACCCAGGAAAGGCCTATTTAACTACAAGAAAGAAGTGGAAGTCACTGTCACTTCACCTCCTTAAAAAAAATAAAAAACCTCTCCTGGGCCTGAATTGCCCCAGCTCCACTGCAAACATAGTTGGCATGCCCTCTGAACCCCTAGAAGATATTCTGGAGCATTTTGGAGCCTTGGGCAGCCTTATGCCTACCCCTGTTCTAGATGTTTTCAACACAGGGTCAATTGGAAGTATAAACAATGATTAACCCATGATAATCCCACAATTGCGCTAATGGCTTTCACACAACATCATGTTTAAAGTGACATTATCCCACAAATAACCTGTTATTATCTCATAATTATGCCAATGGTTTTCATACGACATTGAGGTGAAATGTGCTTAAAGTGCTATTAACCTGTGAATAACCAGGCAAGAAACAGCAGCAAATAATAATAATAATAATAATAATAAGAAGTTTATTTTTATACCGCCCTTCCAAAGATCAGGGTGGTGTACAATTAAACGATTAAAACACATATAAAAATTAAAAACAACCGATACCACAATAATAATATACTATCAGCCAGGGAAGCACTATGAGAACAAACATCAAATCCAAATATGGTGAGGGGAGTATAGAGTAACAGTAGGGGAGTAGGTCAGGGGTAGGCAAGCTCAAAGAAAAAGGTTTTCAATCCTTTTTTAAACAGATTGAGGGAGGCGGCTGAGCGGAGCTCCATGGGCAGCGAGTTCCAGAGGCTAGAGGCCGAGACAGAAAACGCCCTCTTTGCCGTTATTGACAATCTAGCTTCTGGAACTCTTAGACGTTGTTGCCTTGAAGTGTGCGGGGCGGATTGTATGAGGAGAGACGGTCCTTTAGGTACTCTGGGCCCAAGCCATATAGGGCTTTATAGGTGATAACCAGCACTTTGTACTGAGCCCGGAAGCGGATAGGCAGCCAATGTAGATCTTTCAATATTGGTGTTATGTGGGCCGCCCTGGGAGCGCCAGTGACCACCTGAGCTGCCATATTCTGGACCAATTGTAGCTTCCGAGTGTGATACAAAGGCTGCCCCATGTAGAGCGCGTTGCAGAAATCCAACCGAGAGGTTACCAGGGCATGTACTACTGTTTCAAGGTCCCTCCGGTCCAAGTAGGGACGCAGCTGGTGTATCAGCCGAAGCTGAAAGCAGGTGCTCCTGACCGTCGCATCCACCTGAGAAGTAAGATGGAGCGACGAGTCAAGGAGCACCCCCAGACTGTGTACAGTGTCCTTCACAGGGAGCGTGACCTCGTTCAGGAGAGGTGGAACCACCTCCAAACCTGGGCCGGGGGAACCTATCACGAGTACTTCCGTTTTCTCTGGATTCAGGCTGAGTCTGTTTTCCCTCATCCAGTCCATTACCGATTCCAGACAGGCCACGAGAGGAGCGACGCCATCCCTGGTCACTGCATCAGTCGGAGACATAGAGAAGATTATTTGGGTGTCATCAGCATACTGATAACCCCACGCCCCATGTCTCCGGATGATCTCTCGCAGCGGTTTCATGTAGATGTTAAAAAGCATGGGGGACAGAATGGCTCCTTGAGGGACCCCAGAGGTGAGGGCCCTCTTATCGGAGCACACGTCCCCCAGCTGCACCATCTGGAACCTCCCAGAGAGGTAGGACCGGAACCACTGGAGCGCAGTGCGACCGATACCCACCTCCGCCAGATGTTCCAGAAGGATACCATGGTCGATGGTATCGAAAGCCACTGAGATGTCCAAGAGCACCAACAGGGACACGCTACCCCTGTCGATGCCCAGACGGAGATCATCGACCAGGGCGACCATGGCTGTCTCAACCCCGTAGCCCGCCCGGAAACCGGTTTGAAATGGATCTAGAAAATCCGTTTCCTCCAAGATCGATTGAAGTTGGAATGCAACCACCCTCTCGATCGCCTTCCCCAAAAATGGCAGTAGCGAAACTGGCCGATAATTGCTGTGAACCAGGGGGTCGAGGGAGGGCTTTTTCAATATAGGTTTTATGGTGGCCAATTTAAGGTTGTTAGGAAACTGCCCTTCCCTCAGAGATGAATTAATAATCCAGTGTAGCAGTGAAGTTACGACCGGTCCCCCCTGTGCTACTAGCCATGAGGGACAGGGATCGAGGGAGCAGGTTGTCTTCCTAAGACTTCCAAGGATCTTGTCCACATCCTCGGTACTGACCGACTCAAACTGATCCAGTACAACCGAGTCCACGGAAGCTCTGGACACCTCTATTCTGGATTCTGCTTCAACACTGGTGTCAAGACCTTCGCTTATCCGAGAGATTTTATCCACGAAGAAGTTGTTAAATTGGTCACAGCAGGCTTTAGTAGGTTCAAGGATCTGGTTCGGGGCAGGAGGGAGCTGAGTTAGCTCCCTCACTACCCTGAACAACTCTGCTGGACGCGACTCCGCGGACGCGATACGAGCAGCATAGAACGAGTTCTTAGCTGCTTGTATCGCCTCTCCATAGTCCTTCAAATGATGGTCTAGGAGAGTCTTGTCAGATAAGCGATGGTGTTTCCGCCAGGCGTGCTCTAGCCGTCGCAGAACCCGCTTCCTTGCCCGGAGATCTTCCGTATACCAGGGCTTCCTTTTGGAAGCAGGCCTGAGAGGGCGCTTGGGAGCAATACTGTGTATAGCCCTGGAGAGATCAGTATCCCAGATGTTGACTAGGGCATCAACAGTATCGCCGTCAGTTCCAACCATATACCCCTCTAGGGCTTCTTGGAACCTCTTGGGTTCCATCAGCCTTCGAGGGTGGACCATTCTAATAGGTCCGCCATCCCCGGAGGGGATCTGGGTTGACCTATTAGAATGGTCCACCCTCAAAGGCTGATGGAACCCAAGAAGGCTGATGGAACCCCATGGGATTTTCCTGTGAATGATTTTTTTTTGCTGTTTATTGCTTGGTTATTCCCCGATTATTCACAGGATAATGGCTCTTGAATTAATCTCATTTTAATCACGTTTTAATGTCAATTGTGTGATTTTATCGGGTTCATCACTGTTTAAAGTCTCAGTTTCCTCCCATGTGATAAACTCCCCAGAATCATTGACACTACTAGAAGGGGTTGATGGTAGCTGTAGTCTAGCTTTATTGGGGGACGCTAGCTTGGGGAAGACTTTTTTCATCTGAGCAAGTAGGGCTGCATCTGCACTGCAGAAATAATGCAGTCTGACACTGCTTAAACTGCCATGACTCAATGCTACAGAATTCCAGGATTTGTTATTTTGTGAAATCTTGAGCCTTCTCTGTCAGATAGCTCTGATTCCACAACAAACTACAAATCCTAGATTTCCATAGCAATGAGCCATGGCAGTTAAAGTGTTGTCAAGCTGCATTATTGCTGCAGTGCAGATACAGCATAGGAGACATGCTATTACTGATTACAGACAGCCAACAATCTCCTCACCCATATTTACATCACTTGCGTTCACTATACAGGAACTCTAATCCACCTGTTCTTTCACACAGAGCAATTTCAATTTTTATAGTGATTGTTAAGAGTATATCAGGAGAAGAATAAGGCAGCACTAAAGACTTTAAGCTGATGAAAACAAACTGTGAAGGAACTGAGGTTACCACCAGACCTTTCGAAGAGATAACACATAACACTCTGCTACCAAAATAGAGAACCCCAGTGGAATCCCTCAGGTTAATACAGTCCAACTTAAAACAACAATAATTTTATATCTCATGATCTGCAAATAGAAAAAAAGAAAAGAAAAGAAAAGCTCTTGTTTAAATATCTTGACATTTAACGGGGAGGAAATTGCAAGAAAGAAAGTTTTACAAAAAAAGAACAGCAGAAAAAGATGGCAGCATACTGCCATCCCTTTTAACACATAATGTGAATACAATGTGATGGTCTCATGTGTGCGTTTATTATAGGGAAAGGACCAAGAGAATGAGGGAAAATAAATATGAGAATCATGCTACTAGGCTACAATTTTCTTGGCAAATACTGTCTGTGAAGCAAGAGCCATAAATATTTGCTTCAGCATTGAACGAGGGCATAGTTCTTGATGATTTGGAAGAGTTATTGGGAAATAATATGCAGGAATATTGCTCACACTCTAAATTGGCTTTATTTGCAAATAGTGACCACTGATTGATAATGATCATCTATGTAACCAGTCTGGAAAGCCCTGGTGTGTTTGTCCTCAGTGACATCAGCACATAGTTCCCCCCCCTCCTTTTATTTATAACCCACCTTTTTCTCAGACTGGGACTCAAGGTAGCTTACAAAAGACAAGACGTTATAGGAAAACCATACATAGAGTCAAAGCTCGACCAGCTTGAAGGGGCGGCTTGGTGTCACCCCTTTGATTGCCGGATCAGGTCTACAGCAACTGCATGCCGCAGCCCTGATCAGCCTTTTGGCCAGCGCAAAAAGAAGTGGCAGAAAGCTGCTCCTTTTTCAGGCTGGCAAAAAGCCAGATTTACCACTTCTGCCACAGTTTTCTGGTGCTCTTGCAGCTCGTGGTGTATAAACACCACACCACCAGAGCACCACAAAGCTACCAGCTGAGTGGACAGGCAGGCAGTTTTATGACGGCTTCCTGCCGGCTTGAGAGAGTGCATCATCTAAACAGCAACCCCCAAGCCACTGGGAAGCCACTGCGAAGGAGGCATCTGTTTCACCCCATAGTTTAAAACCATACAAAAGTTGAGACATAGTGGTTTCAGCATTAGACTATAACTTTGGACAGCAAAATTTGAATCCCTATTTGGCCATGAAAACTCACTGGGTGATCTTGGGCAAGTTACTGTCTCTTAGCCTCAGAGGTCAGCAATGGCAAACCCCCTCTGAAGAAACTTGCCATGAAAACCCCATGATGGGTTAGCCTTAGGGTTGCCATACATTGGGAATGACAACAAACTAGCAAGAGAATTCAAAACATCTATAATATCACTTTAAAATGATGAAAAACAGTTAAGCACTAAAAAAAGCCTCTCTTCTGTTAACAATCCATTCCTAAAGGCTTACTGAAATAGAAGGTTTTGCCTGTGAAGGCAGTGAGATATAGAGAAGTGCTTTCCCCGAAGATCTTAACTATGGACATGCTCACATAGGAAGATATGGCCTTTCAGTCAAATCTAATTCTCTATGTGGTTTTATAGGATCATTCCATGCACTACTGATCCCTAGCGGACAATATTCTAGGAAGAAGAAAGATGGCCCAAATTGAGGAAAGAACAGCAAAGTAGCAGGAAACAGAGAAACCAATGGCAGTGAACTTAGAATGTTAAGAATATTCAAAAATATTGGCAAAATGATTAAAAACAACAACAACAATGCCACATATTTTTCAAGTATTGAGAAATCCCCAAGGAGAAGGAACTTGGACTGATGAGAATCTTTGCGATTTGTAACTTACTTTCTGCAAAATTTGCACATGATTCATTTGCATGGGAGACAGCATTTTCTCCACAAAAATATTATTTATATGGAAAAATATTATCTCCTTCACAGAGAATGTTGTTTCCTGAACAGAAGATGCTGTAATTGGGATATATTTTATGCAAAATTCACACATGGTCAATTTTCATGGAAAACAGTTTCTGCACAGGGAACAAAATGTTCTGGCCAGAAAATAATATTGAAATATTGTTTTCAATCCAGGAAAGGCTGTTTCCTGTGCAGAAAAGATTGTTTTCTATTCAAAACATCCCTCTGTGAATTTTACACAGAATAAGTTTCAAATTGTAGCTAGGCTTTGAAAACTGCACACTTTTCAAAGACTTTCACACAGTGGGAAGGAAATTATTAAGATTACTTGTTGCTTCTTTAAAGAAGAAACTTAGTGAAGAATTGTGTAGTTAAAAGGTTAGCAACAATTGTTACTTTAAGGTTTCCTTTACAGAAAGGCTCCAGTGAAATTTCCAGAGATATCCATTCCCTTTTTATCATCACAGCACTGCTCAGGAGAAGATATGTATAATTCCAAGTCAAATTCCATCTTGTGATATGTTTAGTCCAAGTCCCCAGTTTCCTGGCTGTTTCCATGTCAGGTGTGTGTAACATTTGCACAGGCCTTTAGGTTAATTTCTTCATTTAAAATCCTCATCCAAAGAAGGCAATGGTTATACTCTTTGGGTTTTTCTCTCTCCCACCAATAAGTCCAGCTGATGTTTGTTTTGAATTACCATGTGCAATTGTTTGCATCTCTGCTTTATGGCTAAAAAGTAATTAAAAGTTTAATCATGGATCTATGGTATCTGTCCTGAAGATCCCTAATTGGATGGGCTCATTAAAAGCAATGCCACAGAAACATGCCAGCCTGAACTTTCCCAATACAATTTACAGTTCATTTATTCTTTCAAATACAAGTCACTCAGTGTTAATTCTGCTAAGGCACAGCTTATTATACAAACAAATACCCTTCTCTTTATCGTTAATTTTACTCTTCCACAAGACACAGCCCCACTTGCAGAATATCCGTTAGTTAAAATCCAAGCTCTAATAGATGAGATAGTAGACTCTCTTCTGTTTCTCCCTCTTTTTAAACATAATCATACATTTATGCACCACTGAGTTTAATCTATGATGTCAAAGACTGACACATCCCACTTAAAACTACATACTCATGGGCATAGATTAGGCAATAATGAGGTGCAAGGGAAAAGCTGAAACAATCTAATGGAAGTGTTCTGTTTTAATTTATGTACTCTTTCCCCTCCAAGAACTCTTTGTTATAATATGACCCAATTCCTTAAAGAACATGACAGTATGGGTACAGTACTCGGAAGAAAAATCCCTCCCCCCAACTCTCACTGGTCATCTATCCTGAAGATGGCAGAGGCCCTCTCTGCACAGGTCAAAATGAAGCATCCTTCCTGCACCTTTTTGGAAGGGAGTCCAGATGATGCACATTCCAAACCCTGGTTCTGGTGTATAAAGAGTTCTCTGTTGCAATGCAAGCTGTTTAAAATGCATCCTGCTGAGCCCTCCAGTGGTGCCACTGCTGCCATATGTCACTTGATCTGCCCTGCTATGTCATAAAAGCTGGGCACCTTGTTCTGATCCCCCAGCAAAGCAACTTGTGGTGATGGTGGCAGCACTGGGTGGCTCAGCAGGACACTCATGAGAACAGAGAGCCCGCATTCTCTGCTGCTCCAGAGAACAGGACCCGGAACAATGGATGCAAGCTTCAGGAAAAGAGATTCCACCTCAACATTAGGAGGAACTTCCTGAAAGTAAGGGCTGTTCGACAGTGGAACACACTCCCTCAGAGTGTGGTGGAATCTCCTTCCTTTGAGGTCATTAAGCAGAGGCTGGATGGCCATCTGTCAGGGATGCTTTGATTGGGAGTTCCTGCATGGCAGGGGGGTTGGACTGGATAGCCCTTGTGTTCTTCCTAATGTTTAGGTGGAATCTTTTTGTGTGTGTGTAATGTGAACCCACTGGAGCAGCAGAAAACAAGCTCACTCTGTCTTCTATGTGACAGCCCTTCTGGTATTTAAAGTTGGCAATCATGTGAACTCTCTGTCTTCTCCAAGCTACCTGCTACCTTAGCCATTCCTTCATGGTTTTCAGAGCTCTTGGCATCTTGGTTGCCCTCCTTGGGACACATTCCAGCTTCTTAATATCCTTCTTGAACTGTGATTCAAGAATGATCAGTTCCTTTGGATTGTGATTCAAGAATGATTGTGTCCCTTCTATACAACAAGGTGCCTCACCTATTTATTTATTTTTTAAAATAAAATCACAAGCCATACTATTTCAGGGAAAGGTTTGGCTAGAACCTTCCCCATAGGCCTGATTTCTCTATCAGGATTATTGCTTCTTTCCTTTGTATGGGCAAGCTTTAAGACAGGCTATCAGTATCGGTACAGTCTCCTGCAAATGCCAGGTGCCCATGTCAAATGCTGGCACCATTACAGTGAAAATTAGGCCTAGAAAGGTGAAAACTACCCCGTGATGCTTCTTCTACCTCTTGAATCATATAAAAGGCTGCTGCTTCACTATCAGTAGGGCAAGTATTAAAAATAATTGAAAGAGCACACAGACATACCTTTCAGTCATTCAATCACATCCTCCTTCTTTCACATCTCAGGCCAAGTACAAGCCACTCTTTTCTGTGACTTTTTAAAAAGCTGATGCAACAAGACCTTTCTATAGCAAGACTTTCACCACAGGTTAACCTTGGCAGATCTTTGAGGGTTCCCATTTGCTTTCCAATGGTCCTTTTATGTGATCTCCCCCTTTCCTGCATGCCTGGTTTCCCACAGAATGGATCTGAATGCTGGGAACAGCAGGAGGAATGCAATTAGAAAAAGGTGTGCTATCATTTCTCCCCTCCTTCCTTCACAGAGGTTCAAAATGCCTTGTTCCAAATATGTCTCAGCTCACGCTGTACATTATTCCAGCTTGTTTCAAAGCCTCTGCCTTTTCATGACATCTGTGGCTCCCCTAATCTGCAGAACATCTTCAATGCATCCTTTGACTTGAAACCTCACATATATTCTCAACCCCCTCTCCTCTGAAGGTCATTTCTATCCACTGCTAAGGTGAACACGTTCCTCCACATCTTGTAGATTCTTCCCTCAGCAGCCCATCATGTTTTATCCAAAAAACCTGCATTACGCATTAGTAGTACTTTCTTACAAAAGTCATTTAGGGAGAGAGTGAAATGGTATCGATCTCCAATGCCAATTGCCGTGCAGCTCCAATCACCAGCCTAACCTATAACCTCTGTCAGCTACCATTCACTCCTCTTATCTACCCAGTTTCAAAATTCCACCCGTCAATAGGTCTTGTGATTCTAGGCCTTAGAAACCTGGTGGGGTTGAAAACAGATTTCAGCAAAGTTCCTTTTTTAAGATTATATCTCCCAGCAGCCCCAGCCAGCATGGCAAGTAGCCATACTGACTGGTGGATTGTGGGAATTTTATAACATACATAATTTACTTAAGCTTTGAGTGGGAAGCAGGATAGACACAAAGTTGCTTGGAATGGGGAACTGAAAAAGAAATAAACCTGGGCTGGCAATAAAAAAAAAATGTTGCCCAGAACCAGACCTTTTCAATACCTTTCATATTACCTCTCTTCCAGAAGACCAAGTTAGGAATGAGAGAGATAGTTCAATCATTTGCATTTTGTGTCAAATGCCCCCTAACAATCTTTCAAACTGATCCATAAACTGAAATCTAATCAGCCTTTGAAATTTGCACATGTACATTTTTCTCACCTGAGTTCTCTAAATAAAAGGAAGGGAATTGAAAAAAATGGACATATTACTGAAAAGTGCACACAAAATTTATAGATTCATGAAAATGACATTTCAAAGACATGACGTTAGCAAAATTGCTGTTAGAAAAATGGTTTATTTGATAAAACTGTAAAAATATTAAGATGAATGCTCACAAATATGCAAAATCTAGCACTAAACATCCAGGAGAGAAACCACGAGTGCTTCTTCGTCTTCTGTCACTGCTGTAGTTACATTGAGGCCCTTTGGGATTAAGTACACATGAAATGTAAGAAATGTATTCTACATGTCCTTGGATTTCTGTTACATTGGCTCAAGAACTTTCAGTCTTCTAGATCCTTCACCTTTACTACCGAAAACACTCAATCTCTTGTGTAAAAGTCAAAGGAGTTTCAATAAAGGATGAGCCTATGAGGAAGCAGGTGAGGGACTGTTGTTCTATAACAATATTTTCCATGAAGAAGATCTCACGTTAAGTCTCCAGCATCTATCTTAAAACCTGCAGACTTGTCCTAGTCAGTTTAAACCCAGGGTATTCAACTGTGACCCTTGAGATGGTTTTGATCCACAATAGAATTAGCCAGCATATCCAGTGGTGACGAAAGCTAAGAGATACAGTCACATCCATCTGGATGGTCAATGGTGGTCTACCTCAGTCTACTCAATAATGACATTGATGGAGCAATATTCAGAGTTTGTGTGAGCCAAGTTCACGTGGTCCTTGATAGCAATCATTCAGACAGGCAAACGGACAGATACAGATGCTAAGGGGAGACAAGACAGGCCTTGATATCTGTGATCATTGTGCTTTTTTGTCTGATGAATCAGATGAGAAATAGAAATTTGATAGGAACAGGTTCCATGAATTAACATAGGGAATCTGGGTTCTACTACTTGACTTCACCATCTCAGATCTCTGACACCTCATGAGTTCATCCTACTCATATTCTCCTTAATGGTTCTTCTCCCCTTCATAGCATGAAAAAAACCATTCTCTTCCCAGTCTCTCTGAATCATGTAGCATGAATCATATTCTATAAAACCAACGAGGTATAGTAGTTTACGCGCTAGACAATGATTCTGGGAGACCAGGGTTTAAGTCTCAACTCAGCTGTAGAAGCCCAGTGGGTAACCTTGGCAATGGCAAACCTAATATGAAGAAATCACTAGGATAGGATAGCCATAAGTCAGAAATCACTTGAAAATATATAACTGGGACATCAAACTAAATTTTTGTTTCCATGACTGTGGGTGCACTTATTGAAACAACAAATACATCTGTTACAATCTGAGATGATTGAATGTCAATATTCAATCCCAGTAAAAAGAAAAAGAAAAAGCAGTTTTGTCTATTCCCCCTGCATCTTCTACAGAGAAAGGTACAGAAGATGTGGTTAACCGAGCATGAATGAAGGGCAAGGGCAACAAAGTGTGGAGGGGAAGACCTTCATTAGACAAGGTTGTTTTGCACATTCTATTTTGTACAAATATGTGCATTGACAATCAACGTTGTGCTTTGGCAATCATAAAACAGTTGGGCTGCAGCTGGGCTAGAACTCACTAGTTACTCTAAAGGAGTAACTAAAGGAGAGCAATGATGGAAGTTTCAAAATTTGTGGAAGTTTCAAAATTTGGGAGCAACCCCCAAGAAAATCCTCTTCCTTGTTTCCATCAAAAGATCCTGAGAAAATGGTGGGCCAGAGAGAAGGGTATTTCCAGATAATCTTAAAGCACTAATGGGTGCATAAAGGGAGATATGGCCCTCCAGGTAGCCTGTATGTTTGCAGAAGTTTTGTGATATCATAGGCAGTGAGCAATGAAGTCAATAGAATGGGAGAAAGAAGACCCCTGAGCAGAAAGAGATGTTGTCTTGTTTCTTTCAAAGATGGGGAACTATTAAACAGAAAGATTCTGGTATGAAGTGATCTGAGAAGATCAAATGGCAATAGAGGTTTACCCAATAAAAAGGAAAAGAAAAAGCAATCTTATCTATTCCCCCTTCAGCTTCTGCAGAGAAAGGTATAGAGGATGTGGTTAACCAAGCATGAATGAAGGGCAAGAGCAACAAAGTGATGGTGGGGGGGGGGGGAGACCTTCATTAGACAGGTTTGTTTTGCACATTCTATTTTGTGCAAATATGTGCATTTGGTTTTAATAAGTCTACAATCAATATTGTGCCTTGGCAATTATAAAATAGGCAGCCTGCAGCTGGGGTGGAATTCACTAGTTACTCTAAAACCTTGTCCATGTTTCAACATTGTGAAGACAAAGTATTTAACTCCAGTAATGCTGGACTACTTTTAAAAAGATCACACTTCCACTTACCTAGCAAATAATAGCAAAAGGGAGTGGGGGAGAGAAGCACACCTTAGGGTAATTACTCCTAATGTGGGTTAAAATTCCCCATATATTTGTGAGTGTGTTTGTGTGTGTGCATATGTGCCTACAAGTTGCCTGTTGACTTATGGTGACCCCAAGAATTTCGTAGGGTTTTCATAGGCAAAGAATACTCAGAAGTGGTTTGCCATTGCCTTCCTATGAAATATAACTTATATATAGCACAGGTATTCCTTAGCAGTTCTTCCTGCTTTACAGTCCAACATTTCACATATGAAAGTATGCCTTTTGACATGCTGGAAAAATCCATTTGATAAAAGGCATGCTTTTATGACCATCTCCTTCATGAAGATAATGGAAGTGCTATGACAATATGTGGAGAGGCACAGAGAAAGCCATAGCAGTCTCACTCCATTTTGGCTTTCCCCCCCTTATCATGTTATAAAAATGTAAGTTTCTTCTTGAAGGCAGCAATGAGTAATTTCAGCAATATTCTGATTGATGCAAGAAAGTATTTGAAACCATGTAGTTTTCAAAGGCTATTTGCACTTCAGGAGTTATTCTGTGCAAAATCCCCATGTGGTCATTTTATGCAGAAAACAGCATTTTATGTGCACAGGAAACAGCCTTTTCTGCATATAAAATAATATTTCAAGCCACAAATATTAATTCTCGAGTAGAAAATGCTGTTTTCTATACAAATCAACCATGTGTCAATTTTACATAGAACAAATCTCCAAATATTTTCTGCACAGGAATTAATTCTGTTTTGAAACATTATTTTCCATGCAGAAAATAATATTTCCTATGCAGAAAGCACTGATTTCTGTGCAAAACAGCCATGTATGAATTTTGCACAGAATAAATTCCAAATTGCAATGATTCCCATCAGTCCAGTATGAATTTTGCACAAAATAACTACCAAACTGCAGTGATTCTCATCAGTCCAGAATTCCTCTTGTCCTATTTTCTCAATACTAAAAATCCACAGAATTCAAAGATATAGTCATGTCAGACTGTAAGATCAGTATGTAAAGAGATATTTGAGACTAACTGAAAGAAAGAAGTTGGCAGCCTCAATTTTTCAGACTTAAGTCTACTTCCTCAGATGCATTTGGTGGAGTGGAAAGCCAGACACAGAACTATATATGTCATTAGTGTGTGAGAATAAAGACTATAAGAGCTGCAAAAATATGAATTCTCCAAAATAATTATAATTCTCAAAAGGAGAAAGAAGCATTTAAATAAAATTCAATTCCTCTCCCCAAAACAAAACAACAACATGTCAATACATTGAGAAACAACGAAGAATGAAAGTTGTATTGCAATTCTAAACTCAAAGAATGGACAAATTAAAAAGTTCAGATTTGACAAAATGGCAAAACCTGTTCCAATTACAGAAGTTAGGTCTGTAAAACTGAGAACCTTTCAGCCCAATTCTGAGAGAAAGAGCTGAAGGATAAGTGCCTAGGAAAATACTTTGCTTCTGCCGTCAGCTGCCACACAGAATTGGCAGCAGTGCAGAGAATCCAGGAAAACAAGTGAAGTAGGACATTTGTAGTTTGAGGGAAGACGAGGCAGTTGGTAATGACAGCAGAGGAGAAAATGGGAGCCGGCGGTTGTTTTTGACAAGGGCTGTAAGGAGCATAAGCAACAACCTCACATGAGAACTCAAGGAGATCCTTTTATCAGCCTTTATCACTTCTCAAGCCCACAAAAGTAATCAAATATTCTGAAATGTAAGATAGTGAGAAGACTTGAAATGCTTGCAAGGTGGTAAGATCAACTAGAATGCATCCTTTTTGCCAACTACCCACCTCGTGGATCCTTTCAAATGCTCTTTCATGTTATCACACCAAATCAGAAATGATGTGTAAAACAATAGTAACTATAGAGTGGCATGAAGCTGGCATTGAGAAACGATGGTTGGTTTGCCAAAGGTTTGCAAACCATGTTATTGTTGTTGTTGTTTGTCTTCAAGTCATTTCCAGGTTATGGGTGACCAAAAGGAGAACCTATTGTGGCATTTTCTTGGCAAGTTTCTTCAGAGGGGGCTTGCCATTGCTATCTTCTGAGGCTGAAAGAGTGTGACTTGCCCAAGGTCCCCCAATGGGTTTGC